>WEIS01001947.1:8939-39792 GCA_013389965.1 Todus mexicanus | reverse complement strand
ATATATATATATGCATGGGTGTATGCATCCTTGTACATGCATATGTGTATATACAGACAAGGCATTTGATAAATATAAATAGTATGAACACCTAGAATCAATAACTAGGGGGACAAGTACTCTGAAAAGATATACAATAATTTGCACAGAAAATATTCTATATAGCCTATGTTACAGAAAAAAGCTATGGTAGAATCTTTATACCAGAAAAGACAGGCCAGGCCAAAACGCTTACAGAATTTAGGCATTGGACTCTTAAACCACTGAATCCCTCCTTTCTCCTACCCTGCTATTCTACCAGCCAAGCTCCTCAAGTCACCTGCATTTCTGTGTCTAGTCAGAATGTGGAGATCCCAGGGCCTCAGAGGTGGCTGAGTAACCCCAGGCACTTGCCTGAAGTCCAGCCAAGCTCCAGGGTCTGGGCTGGGAGGCTGATCTGCCACATCTGCTCAGCAGGGACATGACACCCATACACAAGGTCAGGATCTCCATTCATGTGGCACCTGCCACCACTGCCTTTTCTAATGAGGAAGACAGTAGACACTAACACGAGTGGTAGAAGCAGCTCCCAGATATGATACCTAGATTGTCTTTATGGCAAGATTAAAATTATTGCACCTCCAGAAATGCTCTAAACACCAGCCTCTGTAGGCTTTTCTGGACATGCATCTTCTCTCTGAAACAGCTGTGTCAACACAAAACATTTATTTCACCACTGAAGAGCTAAGAACTGAAATAGTGCTCTGGGGTCATGACTAGGGAATCCTATGCTCTTTGTCCTAGCCCAAGGCAGGACATTGAAGATGTATTGGAAAGTACATAAAGGGTAGAGTAATACACAGGAGCAGAGACCAGCTCAAGGGCTTTCCCTTCCCAGCAACTAACCAGGCTACAGAAACGAGCTCTACCTGCTCTTTTTCTGTCTACAGGAATCTGGCAGCCTCTGGTGTGCAGTAGCATAGCTCTAATGAGAGGTGTCCTGAAACTTAATGTTTCTCTGGATTTAGGACAAATCTGAACCAGCTTGCTGTCCAGTGTACTAATTACCAAACAGCTGGAGGTGGCTCCCATTGGTGATGTATTTGAAAACAACATGTATTGTATTTTGTGAGATATCCATGCCACTCTGGTTTATTTTTGGATCTGCTGGAGCTCAAGCAGCAGTTAGCAATTAAGCAGCTGAGACTTAGGCAAGTGCTTAGGGAGCTTTTGGGCATTTGTGCAGAGAGGTATCTGTGCATGTACTGTGAGCAGCACACCCAGGTGGTCTCTGAAACACTGAACTTACTGAATATGCACCACACAAACGACAAAGCATATGTGCGGTAAACAACCACTTCAACCAAGCACAGAGACCTCTGAAGATTCTAGTCCAAACTCCTCAGATTTCACCTGGGTAAGTGTTTCAGCTGGAAAAAGGGCATTTCTGGGGAAAACCAGACAGGCAATAGCTGTATTTGCAGGGCAAATAAAGATGCTTGCATACAGGACGAGATGGCTGCTGGGTGGAGGAGTTTAGATCAAAATCTAAGAAACTGAATTGTACTCATGAAAAATCTCCTAAATCGTTTGAAGCTCTGGCACATAGATTTCCTTTCCCAGTTTTGTAATTCTTTCCAAGCAAATTTTTCAGATGGCGGAAAAAATCAATTCACTTAATTTAAAGCCTCCAGTAAGGGTTTATCTGTATGATAAAAAATGAAATTTGTTCTTTTAGCTAGACCATCCAATTGGTTAATTCTTTCATAACAAGACTTCTTTGCCAGACTAACATGGCTTTTTAAATGGGTATCCTAGGTTGCAGCAGGCTTATTGCTAAGGACCTGGTTAATGAGGAACGCATTCCATGTGATTGTAGGACAGCAGCAGAATCTGCTTTGATTGTCTACCGTATGTACCATGTTCCATATATACACATATAGCATGTGAAGGCTACATCCCAGTCCTGTGGTTCTTTAACTCCAGCATCACAGTACACACGACACAGAAGCAGAAACAGAAAGAAGAGAATTAATCTTCCAGACATGAGCAGCACCTCACTGAAATCAGCTGAAGAGGCCCTATTTGCAAACTATCCAGAACTAAGGCTCTTTTTCAACAGCGAGTCAGCCACCCCCAGCAGAGGTGCTGAAGGCAGTATGTGGCAGATCCTGAAGAGCAGCAGAATGACCTGGTGCAGGCCATATGCAGGAGATGAGGAAGCTGTGCAGGCTGCATCTCCCAGGTCATGGTTTCAGCAGTTATGCATCCAGCCAGAGGCACAGTCTCTCCCAGGGTGAACACAGCGTTTTGGCTGCCCTCATGTCCCACATCCCAGCTTCTAACTCTCTTTTTCGTATGAGAAGAAAAGATGTAATTGGGGAATTTGTAAGGTGGCTCACCGCATTTTGGAAACTCTCGGGCGTTACCAATGAGAAGAGGAGTCGAGGAAGGCAAGAAAAGCTCAGTGGAGGCATTGAATGGGTTGCCATACACATGGCCTGGAGGTCTGTGTTCCCCAGGAAGCTCTGAAGACTTTCTGTATGTCAAGTGGATGAACAAAATCAGAATTTCTCTGATTCTTAGCTTCCTGAGGCTACCAGTGCACTCGTGGAAATGGCTAGCTTCAGCCTGCTCCTAATGCACTTTTCTCAATACAAGACAGAGAAGGGATGCAAGGGAGGATTTTTTTCACCAGCAGAGAAGTCTGTAGTTTCACAGGTTTGTAGTAAACACAAATTAACAAGCAAGTCATGATTCAGACCCTGAAACTTTGCAGCAGCACCTACTAAAGAGTAATGGTGGGGACTTCCCTTGTATGCTGAACTGTAGCTATAATTAGACCATTTAGATGCTATCTTCCTAACACAGAAAATTGCTGAGCTCCACAATTGCTGATTCTGGAAGTTTCCCCATATTTTTATTTACACAAAATCAAAGATCCAGACTCTGTTTTCTTTGCTGAAGCAAAACTCCCCCCTACTCTGCCCCGTCCTCGCCCCACTTCATGGGATCCCTACCCCAAGTAGCTCAGGATTAGCCTTCTACTGGGAATAGGAAGATACTCTGTTATTTACATTGCTCTCCTCTTTTCTTCCCCCCTTCCCCCTATACTTTGATCCCTCTGGAACTTGCTCTCTTTTGAGTGATGAGCTGTAAACAATGCAATATATATTATAAATTGCGAGAGCAATGAGGATGGCTAATTGTTTTGAAAATATGAAATACCAAGTAATCACTCCCTTCACCAGTACCAAGAAATCCCTTCAATTCCCAAGCGAACTGCCAATTACTGAATTTACACACAATATGGAAGGGACATGATCCAAGCTCCTTTAGGCAAACAGAGGATCACCAAGGTCTAGCCCAAAGACTCATTTCCCAGCTGGGTTTCCCACCCCACTCCCAGCTTCCCTGGGCACTAGCATCTTTGCTGGAAACATCCTTTCACCACCATACTGATCCCACTCTCCCTGAAATGGGGATAGCCTGTTACCCATGGGGCAGTACTAAAGAACGGCATGCGTAAAAGCCTGAACTCACTTCCAAGGAAGATGCGGTTTGCATGGCATTTAGGCATCATCTGTCAGTTACGCTCTCAACACGTTATTCCACTCACCAGCTAAGAAAAAAATAAATGCACATTTTTAGCTAATTTTCACACTAATGAGAAACATTAGACACAGGAGGCTTCAATATTGTCGCCTTCTAAAGGAAAAACGTCAGCATTTTTTAAGGCGGCTGCTAACAAACACCTTGCAGAGCCACTGATCTCACCGCAGTAACATGAAAGGAGACTTGACCCCACCTTCCTGGATAGAAATCATGCAGGTTGCTTCAGGCCATTCTCACCTATACTGCAGCCCTGCTCCTGCAGGCAGCTGGATCTGTATCTTCTCAGCAAGTTCACTCATTTCAGAGGTGGGGAATAGAAGCAAAGAAAGAAAGACCTTGTCTGAGAGCTGATGACAAGTGAATTTGAGTTCTTGTGTCCTGCCGTCATCAAAAAAAGGAATATCTGTAGAGACACACTCTTTACAAGGTCAATCTTGAGCCCACTGCAGGATGAGAAACCTAAAATAAGTATTTTTTTCTTACATCACTGTTGAGGGTGTAATTTCTTGCTTTGTATCCTGTATTAATAGACTCTCAAATCTCTCTTCCTACTGCTGGTTAGAGCCCCAGGAGCTTCTAGTGGGGAAATATCCATCACTGATCAAAACAGAAGAATCCAACTGAGGTCAATGAAGAGAAATGTAAAGGAGGATGGCACCACTAGACAGTGGCTGCTGCTTTCAAACATCCAAGCATTCACAGACACCCGGAGGCAGCTGCTGTCACACGCCTCATGTTATCTGCTTGCATTAGCTGTGCAACAAACTGTTGCAAAGTCCACAGGGGAGTGAAGACAGGAGAAGCAGGTGTGTAAGGTATCTGCACACTTTTATCTTTCCTATAGCATGGCATTGCTGATTCTGCAGATTTGGGTCTCACAATTGCCTAAGGAGCATGTGTGCACTCCTCCAAGCTCTGCAAAGATCATCACACAGAGGCATGAAGCCACTTTTATTAACCTTTGTCCCAAGGACTGGAGAGCAGGACAGAGCCAACCCATGTTGATAGGGCTTCTGGGGAAGCCAAGAAGGGAAGGGCATGGGCAGCCCCAGAAAACTGTAGAAGGGATCAGGATATTCCTACTATGGAACAATTCATTAGTTATGAAAGAGTTGAGATTTAAGGCCCATCTCACAGCTTCAGCAGAGGTTTAAGAGAACGGGTATGCCCAGCTGGGCAGAGAGGGAGGCTGTGGGTTGCTGCTTTGAGGAGGAAGTATTATTTTGAGCTTTCTTCTGTACTAAGAGGTAAAAAAAGAGAAAGAAGTGGGCTCCCTCTTGACTCCCTTGGACTGGTGAGAGCAGCTCATGGCTGTAGCATCACTCTCTGGCAGGGCTTTTGGTTCCCCGTGACCTCTTTCTGAAGACCACAGACTACCATTTTGCAAACCACAGGGGAAGTTTCTCCTCACTTGACATCTTCTGTCCTCTCACAAACACCTCCTGAGGAGTCTTAACTGTGTGTCTGCAGAAATGCAAAGCATGGCTTGCACCTTACCAATGGGTGTCAAGAGTAATTTCAGACCATTTTTCTGACATTACTTAGTCATCTGAAGAGGCCAACTAGATGTATAACAATGCTATGTATTTGGACACTTAAATTTACCTGCAGCTCTCAGGCTGTGTACACAGATTCTCTTGTAGCTGTAGCCATCCTTGTTAAAGAGATTACAACAGCCTGTCCACAGCTGCTCTTCGGTCCCATGCCAAAGCTTCCAGCCCTCCAGGTCTGCTTGATTATCTGTCAGCATGAGCAGTTCCAAATGAATTCCAGCCTAAAGGACAGGGACCAGGAAAGACTTGGTTCTTAGACCGTTTCAATTAATCCGGTTTATGTCAAATCAACCCAAAGCTTTTTTCAGGACTTCAACCAAACCAGAATTTCTTTGGTGTTTGAAACAATGTTACCACTTTTACAGTTACCTCAGCACTTGGTGCAAAATATGAGACCTCTAATCTAAACTCCACTAAATATAAAGCTGGTTTTAAACCTTGAGAGGTTAGAGTCATCTGCACCGATAAACTGGAAACTTGCTTTATAAATGCTAGAATGCTACAGGAAAGTTTGTATCATGGTATTTCCAGCCTGACTGCAATTACTATGTTTTCTTAAAACTGTAAGCCCTTTGGATGATCTTCGCACTTCCACAGCAGTATAAATCAGTATTTATTACACTTGAAGGATATGAGGTTAGTTCAGTGCACAGGATCCCAGACATGACATCTACCCATTGGCACATATTTCCCAACAGCCAGGGACACAGCTCATGCGTTTAGCTTCTGTTGTAGCACAACGGGGGCTTTTCATTCTGTTACACTGTGTATGAATGGGAGATGAGATGACACTACATATAGGGGGTCCTATAGATAATGCTGGGAAGAGCCACACAAGAAGGTAGGATTTCCAGCTACCGATGCATCACTGCTTCTATCACATAGCTGGAGGCACCAGATTTCCCCTGCCATGTGATCTTACAGTATTTCCTTACTGCTCTTGAAGACATCTGAGAAGTCTGATTTAGTGAGACACAGGAAAATCAAGGCAATTTGACTGTTCACAGCTTGGCATTGTAGAACTCTTCTACCTTTGCACAAAGCAGATGCAAAATAGCTGTTCCTTGTTATTAATTCTGATTTGAATGCGATTCCCCTGACCAACTTCATCCCTTACAGTAAATGACTAGGCTCCAAGCTTGCCAATACTTACATATATTAGTGGTTAATTTATAAGCGCATGATTGATTCCACTGAAATTCCTAAGACACTTGGGTAAAATTGAGAGCTCAGTATCAGGCCTTTCAGGATGATCTGCTAATAAGGTGGTTGGAGTATCACAACAGTTCAGCCTCAATGCAACACAATCACTTCATACTCAGCACTGGCAGATATGGGTATTTGCAGATGAATATACAAATACGTATGCACACCATCAAACTACTCGGTGACTATGGCTTCAATTTTAATGCATTTTGGGGATATTCTGTTAATACTGCTTGGGTGGTTTCCCCCCATATTGTCTTCAGCTTCTTCAGAGTTTAAGAATCTGCATTTCTTTTCTCCATGGTATTTCTGCTTATTATGCTTTTTAAAGTATAGCCAGGCATTCAAAGCAAACTGATGCATTTTACATCAGCGTTGCACCAGTATCAGTCCCTCATAGATCACTTTGCCCCCTGACTTGCAGAACAGACTTGAGAGGAGAATGAGATCTGCATATCTGAGGACAGATTCATTTAGCCACAGACTCCTAACAAAGACCACAAGTAAAGATTTCCAAATAATGTCTCCATGATTTCAGTGCCTGTCTCCTACTTTCAGAAGTGATTTGGGTCCACATTGTAAAGGGATTTAGTTATGTAAGGATGCAACCAGCAGAAAAAGCTCTGCTTGAGCTCTTGAGACTTGATATTTGGGATGGCTAGTTCAAAACATCTGTCAATAAGCTCCACAGTCACAGCTGCCTTAACTCCTCATTCAGAAGGAACCAGGCTGCTGGTTCAGGATCCTGAGTGGGATACAACTGAACCTTTTTAAAACTCCAGGACTGTCAAAAATACTACTTTATCCTTCCTAGCGCTGGAAACTAACTACAGGGCAACCAAAGAGTGGGAAAGCCCAAGTAAAGCTCCAGCAGCTCTAGATGGAATACACTGGCTATTCCCCTCCTGGGAAAGCACTCTTCATCTGAACACTACCTGGTTTTTTAGCCCACAAAACTTTGCCAGGGAGGAAAACTACAGTGTCCCTTAGTTGACCTAACAGGCAGGAACAGCAGACAGGACATGAATTGTGCTGAACAAGTCATTGAAGCAGCCCCAATGGGAACAGCAAGGGAGATGTCCTGCAGGTGAGGGCTGAGGGAGGCTGGCAGAGGTTGGACTGGGCTCAAAACAGATAGTGCAAGAGAGCTGCAGGGTCACAACGACCTCCAGAGTGTTCACGACTGGGATAGTGTGGGAAGGAGAACAGCACAGGTCTCCGCTTGGGAATATGGACCAATCTCTGTGAAGCGCTCAGGACTGGGATGGCTGGGGAAAAAAAAAATTAGGAAGGAGAGAGGAGAGCCTGCACAGCCCAGGAAAGGAGGCACAAGGATGCTACAGGGCAGAGCTGGGAGTGTTACAGGCGAAGCTCAGAGGTCATAGTAAGGTATGAATGGGGGGGGAAGATCTAAGATAAGAACACCACCACAGCTGAATTGCAGGACTGAGAGTACTTTGGGGAGGTCAGCTGTACTGGCATGGAATGGCAAGGAGCTGCAGGGCAGAAGTCAGGCTCATGGGAAAAGCCAAAAGACTGTCATGCATAGTGCAGGTGAATCGTGCTAGAGTTACCAAGATTTAAATATACCAATAGCTTTTGCTTGCCTTCTATCCTGGTAAAAGGATAATAGAAAATAAGGGTCTGGGCTGCCAGGCACAAAGAGCAGGGAGAGCGATGTAACAGGACATAGGCACCTCTTGTCCCTCATCAGCATCTGCTATGAAATATGCTAATGAAGTACTGACCAACAGACACAAAAACCCAACTGGAACTGGGAAAGAGCACTGTGCTTTGTATCAAGAAGCGTTCATGCTCCCCTGCCTACAGGAAGCCTGGCCCATACCGTGAGGGAATGCACAGAGGCTGAGCCAGAGCAAAAGCATCCCCCCTGCTCTTCCCTTCTCCTGCTCAGATATCAGACTTGGCAGCACAAGGGACAGGACTCCAGTCAAGCTCCAGCAAAAAAAAAACACCACCACCTCTCTATAAAATACTGCATGGTCTAGAGATGAGGAGAAAAGCTCATCTATCTCAGTGGTTGGCAAGTCCTCTTCTCCCCTAAATCTCTTTCCTTACTCCACTCCTCATAAATATTTTCCTTTTTTAGGGGAATAAGGGGGGGAAACACTTTTTTTTTTTAAAAAAAAAAGCCCTCTCCTTTCCCTCAATTTCCAAATAAAATGAAAGACAGGCAAACACAAGCTGGGACACCAAACTTCATAAGAGATCTCCTTGCTCTCAAACATGCCTCTGGCTATGCCTACATGAAATCACAAAGCGGACTTCCCCTACATGCACACACACATGAACAACCTGTTTATAAAAATCCACTACTCCAAGAGCTCCTGAGAGCAACAGCAGAAACAGTGACATAAGGACAACCACCGTCTTCCCCTTCCTAATATTTTTGATGTGTTCCTCCCACTCTTCCCCTGTTCCTTCAAAGACAACTGTGCTGCTGTTGAAAACCAGTGGCTTTGCTGCTCCCCTCCCAGCTCTTCAGACGTTGTTATGCCTGCTGAGCTGCCGTTATCAATCCTCTCTTTGCAGCTGCAAGCCTTGTGACTCAGATTCTCCAGAAAAACCCTTGGCTCAGCATCATAAGAAGGAGGGATTAAAACTCATGAAAAATGAGCTCGTACCAGCCCTTTTTATAAGTCTCTAATGGAGGGTCATATGAGCTGGTCAGACCCCTTGCCCTCCCCTTCTTCCCCCTTCCCCTTCCCTGATCCTCCTGTTATTCTTGGCTGAAAATGGCTGGGCGACCCAGCCGGGGCACTTGGATCAGGAGAGGATATCCCATTCAAAAGCTCAATTCCCAGTGTGGCCTTTTCCTGCTGGAAACAGTTGTAAAAATTCTTCCTTTTTTTTTTTTTCCTCTTTCTTTTCTTGGTACAGTTTTCCTGACCTACATATTCCAGCGTGGTGTGACTTATACTCTATTGCTGACCTACATTTTCAAACTGAAAAATAAAAACTCCGGGAAGACATTGTAGTAGATGTGTATGGGAAGCAAGAACCCAGCCCTGCAGGGAGATCTCCAAGCAGTTGCCCGAAAGTGAGGCTGATTAAGCAGCTTCTTTTCATTCCCCCATCCCTCCACGCCAGCTGTTTCTACTTAAGAACCAAAACAAAACGCAGATCTCCTGCTAATTCAATTTCAGATTTTGAACAAAACACTCGGGCTGCTCTAGACTGTTCCCCTTTATCCATAGCCCCTCCAAAAGGGGAAGCCCAGCACCGCCAAATGGATTTGAGCTCCTGGACTCTCCAGGAATTAGACACCTGGCCACATCCAGGATCTGAACCCTCATGCTGCCAAAGAGCCCCTTGAAAAGCATCCTGGCCTGCTGGGCAAACACCTTCAGCTGCATCGGTGGTGGAGACCAAGCCACATGTAGCAGTGGGGGCACCAGGAGGGGACGGAGGGGGTGACACAGGGGTAGAGAGAACAGGGCTAGAGGAGGACACCTGGAGGAGCACAGCCCTGCCCTCAGCCCCAAACTGTCCCTCAGCCCCATGTCTCTGCCTGTCCTTTCTACACTTCTCCTTGACAAATCAGGTTTAATATAGCTAAGACCAAATGGACATTCCTTCTTCCAAAACTCTCCTGTCTCTAATCACCTCTCTCCCTCCACTCTCTGTTGCAGCTGACTGCCCTAACCCTCTCTGTTGTGCAACTCATCATCCAGGTGCTAACAGATTCCTCCATTTATCTAAAGTTCTTTACATAGCACATACAAAATTCAGCCTTGTCCTCGTTGCAGCAGTAGCAATGGCCAAGCCATCATCTTCTGTGCCAGTGCAAAGAGCGTGCTGATCTGGTACCTACACATCACTCCCTCCAGCATTACTAACATGGCTGCTGAATTTGGTCCCTTTTCTTTAGATCTGAGAGAAGATAACCCACGGTGGCTTCCTCCATGGGCTCTACATTGATCACTGAAGCAGCTTTAGACCTTTTGTCCCTCCCTGCAAATCTCACTGTTTATGTACCAGAGCTTAAAAGATAAACACAGACCACTAAAGAATAGGCCTCAGATAGAACTAAATCATTAAATGATATGCATAGGTCAGCCCTTAGCACAGAAATTACCAGACACTATGAAACAATATGATACACCGAATGAGAAGGTCTAATTTCCAGAAGAAATTTGATTTTCTCAAAATCAGAAATGAAGAGGAAAGCAGTCCGTGCATCTGACCACTGCACTCTCCTCTCTTTTTCCACTGTGAGGAAATCCTGCCATGCCACAGAAAACCTCAGTTCCTGCAACTTCAGATCTGCTTGGTGCTTTTTAAAGTCATGGACACAATCGTGGCTGTACAGATGGTGATGCCAAACCCCCCGTTAACTTCCATCATCCATCAGATAACTCCAGAGCAGCATTTTGTACGCTCTTGCTTCAGCTGTGATGGCCTCATGTAGGGCAAAGCCATCAGTACCCCAAATGATGATGGGTGGCTGGATGCCAGGGCACATAACCGTTTTCCCTTCGCTGGGATTTTTGGCAGCAATCGGCACTGGCCAAAAGCTGCTCTCTTCCAAGTCCAGGAAAACAGCCTCTTCAGTGGAAAAGAGTTATGCCAATATACCTTTCTTTTTACAAAAATCTCCATAGCAATACAATATCACAACCATATATAATGTCTCTAATGAACAATATGCATTTATCTTTGCAAATACATGAAATTATTCACTGCTGCTATTATTGCACTTGCTGCTGGCCATTAAAGTGTGGTCCCAAAAATTTAAATGCTGTTATAGCTTTGCTACATAACACATGAAATATCTCATGCTGCCAAAGCCAGGGAGCTGGGGACATAGACCCCACTGAATTACAGCTGAGTGCCTAACTCAGAAAACCTCATTGGCAACCACAGTTGCAATACCAATTTCAGAGAGCCGGGTCCTGTTCTAGGCTACTTTCTGCCTCAGATTTCTAACAGTAACTAAAGTATAGCTGAATATCCACTTAAGTATTCTTATGTATTGTTCTTATTTAATTCTGTGCTAGTCAATATAGATGGCTAGAAGGTCAGCAGATGTAAAAGTATTTAACTCAATGGGCTTCCACATAAGAAAGATGATTTCTGCTGGCTAAACATCTGTACCTCAGGCTCCGTAACTCATTCTTCTTTTTTTCTTCGAAGCTATTTCTGAACAGCTAAGTGCTACAAATAGTACACAGCAGTATCATTTAATATGATACTAAATACAACTCTAGTCTGAAGATGGCAGTTAATAAAAAGTTAGCCTTCTTTTCAGCCTTTGAAATTGTCTTCTTTTCCCAAAGCATTAGATCATGAATGTTTTACCACTGAGTCGTGTAAAGGCTTTAGCTTATCATAACGTATCCCTAATGGCTGGTATAGTAATTGGCACTTAGAGACAGAATATGAAGGGGCTTCCCATTGCTTTGTAGACCCTGGTTATGAGTCCCCACTGCGTTGCTCCAGCCAGGATGGATGGTGACTGCAGTGTAAGCCTACAGGCTTCAGGGAAGCGGAAGTGGGTGTGAATAGGGTCTCTGGAGTGAACCCAGCAGTTCACTTACGGGGTTCACTTACAAGGAGAGGCTGAGGGAGCTGGGGTTGTTTAGCCTGGAGAAGAGGAGGTTCAGGGGGGACCTTATCACTCGCTACAACTACCTGAAGGGAAGTTGTAGGCAGGAGGAGGATGGGCTCTTCTCCCAGGCAATTTGTGACAGGATGAGAGGGCATGGCCTGAAGCTGTGCCAGGGGAGGTTTAGGTTGGATATTTGGAAGCACTTCCTCACAGAAAGGGTTATAAAACACTGGAATGGGCTGCCCAGAGAGGAGTCCCCATCCCTGGAGGTGTTCAGAAAAAGACTGGATGCCACACTTAGTGGCACAGTTTAGCTGAGTGGTGGGGGTAGATCATAGGCTGGACTTGATGATCTAAGAGGTCTTTTCCAGCCTTAATTACTCTGTGATTCTATGATTCTATTCTATGAAGCAACCTTGAAACTTTCCACAGGCAAAGAGACCTCATCAGCCAGAGCACTAAGCTCCCTCAAACGCCCCTGGTTCCAGTGGGAGTCACCACCACGTAGCATCCTGGAGGACACAGCTTACTGCTGGAGCCTCAAAGCTGTTCAGAACATTAGCAGTTTGCCTGTGTTTAAATGTACAACAGTCTCCTCAAAGTCAAGGGGACTACCCACATACTCCAGCTCATCTATTTCTAGGAATGCTTTGCAAGGTTGGGGCCTTGTTACATGTGATGGGGAAGATAGGTGGTTGGGGCACCAGACCGCTCTCAGCTGAATATTGTGGGGTGCGCAGTGGTTGCCCATCCTCAGGGACCCAGCAGCATCTCAGCAAAGCCAGCAGAGCCTCCTCACTCCTTCCCATTCCCGCAAACCCAAAAGGGGCAGAGGGAAGGCCCTGCGAAATAACAAGCCCAGAGGCTTTTTTACTAATTCCTAGTGCTCACCTGTCGGGAGCTGGGGGAGGGAGAGGGCTGGCTTTATTAATTTTTTTGCTAAGCAGAAGGGAGAGAAAAGCCAGCTGCTGATGCATTGCTGATACACTGTAGAAGTCATCTGCCGTTCTAGGAAAGCCACAAGGGCGGCAGAGAAATTACATAATTGTTCAAGGACAACTCCTAAACTAGGTGTAAATTTATTGCAGCCTCACAGCCAAAGCAATGTGATGTTCAGAAGCCCCCATTTGTTTCTCAGAGGTGAATTGCTTTTTATCTTGACTAATTCTGTGTTTACAGTGAGAGGTCACACAGCCCTCTGGAGATGCAGGTAATTTCCATTCATATGCATATTAGTATCCCAGTTTCTAATGCACACCCAGAGTAATTGGGCAACAAGCCTTGTCCTGGGTAGGATGACAGAAGACAAGGGGATCCAGCAGCGGTTCAGCATCACTGGTGAGGAACTGGTTAACCACAAGAAGGATCCGGAGCTGGCACACGGCAGTGGGCATGCAGGCTGGCACACCAGCTAGCTGTGTGCTGCCACACACTTGCCTGCTCTGCTCAGCATAACATGGACAGGGTCCAGGCACAGCTCCCTGCCTGCCCGGGCGGCAGCCGTGCCTCCAAAGCACCCCAGGAACTGCAGCAAACTGACACAACCTCTCCTAGGATAGAGAAGGGGGATGTTTTGCATGGTCAAGCAGACAAGCCTGTCCTCCAGCAGCAACTGCAAGTGGAAAGGGCTCTACCCTAGAACATCAGGAGATACCCTCAGCACAAGCAGGGCAGAGGCACCACAGGCACAGCTAATTAGCAGATCACAGGGAGCCAAGACTGGGCAAAGCCATATATACAAGGATATATATGAGAAATAGGAAATTTTAAACCAGCTTTAAATACCTTAAAAAAAAAAAATCTTATTGAATTGCGATATTATCTCTCTCTCCAACCCTGCCCTACCCAGTCTCAGATAATTTTTTCTGCATGGGTGTTCAGGGATGGATTTCAGAGCCTAACACAAGAGATTCGGTTTGGAAATATTAAGTGTGCTCAAACATACTGTGATTGCTAAGCAGTCACCTCAAAGGAGGAGAAAGGAATTCACCTACCACAAAAAAACCTCTGTCACGGGGATGGCTGGTTTTCCCTCCTAGGCATATTTCCAAGGAGAAATTGGTGAGGGCTGGAACTCCTCTTTGAGCTCTGTCCTTACACCAACCAGCCAGGTCTCCTGCTGAGACATGCTCTTCTGCCATTCATTTCCTGCACCAGCTACCGAAATACCTGCATGATCTCAAGTGCTTAATGGGGACTTTCCTAATGAGTATTTGCAGTGCTATGGCTTATCAGGGCGAGGAAGTAAGTGCTGTTGGTTTTCTTTCCCCGTTTCCCATTACGATATGCCCCATTTTAAGAGATAATGAGCACCTTCATCCCTGTGACACAGCCCCTACTCAATCATACAGGCAATGAGAAGGTACGGTGGGGCTAACGTGGTGCAGTGATGAGGCTGAAGGGAAACACCTTCACAGTGGGGCCACCACCCTCCTATCACAAAGAGTATGCATCACCCAAAGAGGGGATAAAGGCAAAGGTTGAGGCAATTGATGAAATCTTTCCCTGAATAAAAACTGAAACAAGGAAAGCCGTGGTTATGCAAAGCCTGCGTGATCTGTAAACATTCAGGGAGGGACCAATGAAAAAACAAAAGGACACAGATACCCCAGCAGTGGTTTGAAGGGATTTCATGAGCTAACACAAGGCCAAGCAAGCTGTTCCAGGATCACAATGCAGTGTGAACATAGATATATGGCTTCCATACCCCAAATGCTAGTGCAATAGAAGCATAAGCATGAAACGAACAGCACCTGGTTCCCCTAATCCACTACCACCCCTTGGATTGGCTGAGCGAGCAAGCAGCAGCAGGTCTCCGCACTCTCCTCTCCTCTTACCCACTCCTGCCCAGCTTCCATCCTGTTGTCATGACGTGGTGGCACCACCTGCTCAGACCTTAGTGACCGAAAAGGAGCCAGGGAGGGCATAAAATACAAGAAAATGACAGATGACAGAGAGAATGGAGAAACCTGGCAAGGGGCAGTGAGGGGGAAACCTGAAAATCTGTAGTGGTGCTAACCAGCAGCATGGCTGACCTGTTCCGAGACAACCAAAACCCAACAGCAAATTTTGCAGCTCAAAAATTAATTCCCTCCTATTGCTGTTTATTTAGAAACATTGGCACCTTTGAGTACAGTGCTTGTGAAGCCAAGACCAAGTCAAGAGAGATCCCAAACAGATAGGGATGGTTGTAAGCGGTTCTGAAGTGTAAGACATAAGAAATGACAGGAAAATAGGGACACAAAGTACCTTCAGTCAAAAAGTAGAATCACAACAGCAACAAGCACAAAACCCCCTAGTTCTGGCTACAGAGTTGAACCTCTATGTTGTGACACCGAAGTAAGAGTCAACTAAGGAGGGTGTGAATCTCCTTTCTCAGCTTGATCCCAGACCTGTGACCCCACAAACTGTGGTGTCGATTCCCCAGCACTTCTCTGGAAGTCCTTGTGGGAAACCAAGCCACTTCCAAGAGCTGTGCCAGCCAACTGCTAAGAGTAGGATGTGAGCTGATGACCTCGTGGGACAGCCACAGCACTAATAATAGCAATAACCAGAATAGCCAAATATCACAGCAAGTGCAAACAGGACCTTATATGGTTAAGGATCTCCAGCTGCTTCGAGCTGCACAGCTGGGATTACCAAAACAAGCCTAAGTGAGCTGGAAACCCATACTCTACTGAGCCAGGGACTACCAAGGCCCAACCTCCCCTTACGCACTACACTTAATATTTCTAATGACCAACCACCTTATAAAGGTCTGGAATCAGTCCACCAGAGAGACAAGGATTTGGGTAGAGTTTAGGATCTGCCCTGGGCTGAGTGTATCTTTGCACATCTACTTGTCCAGCAAAGTCACCATGGACAGCCTGAGAGGAAAACTGGAAGTAGAGACAGAAGAGCAAAGTCTTTGGCTAACAACACCATGTCAAGCCCCAACTCTTAAGATAGCATTAGGGGATCATAAGTGCAAATGCAGAATAGCATGGAGAGTAATACTCCGTGGTTTCACGCAGAAGACCGGCTGAAGATTCCTCTGAGAGAGATATGAAGAATTCAGTTTAGACATCCCCAATCTTCCACATAACCTCAAGGGGATGTCCTGGTTTTTATCCTATTCTTATGATTTTGATATAAATAGCAGGGACTGTTTGGTGTCAGGTGCCCCACATAAGAAACAAATAGAGCTTCTTTAAAGTTAGAGGGTTAGAAATCAGGAATCTGAATTTGTTCCTTGATGCCTTAACAGTAAGTGACCCAAATTTCCAGAAGTGCTGAGCAGCTGTGGCTCACACAGCAGAGTCGAGACAGAGTGCTATACAGTCTGCCAGCAAAATGAAGTAAGCCACAAACCTGGAAGCCCAAATGACCTATTTTTTTACAAATCATAGTTTCCTGACCTGGTTGTTCATGACTGCAAAAAAATTCAAGTGCAGATCCAAAGCTTCCATCTCAGAAAAAAAAAAAATCCAGCCTGGAAAATACACCATGAGAATGTGAATAGAGAGGGTTGAGGTTTTTCTCCCCGCCTAGATGACTAATGAAAAGTTTTCAGGACACCGAGGGAAAGAACTAAGAAAACAACTATGACATGTGACGCAGCAGTCACATTGCACAAAACTGATGCATAGCAGTAACCCACAATCCTCCTTTATAGGTTGGGAGGGAGCAGGTGGCAAATGAGCCAATGTTTTGATGCTGTAAAGGCTCTGGACTGGAGCAACAGTCATCAGGCTCCAAGAATGTCAGCAGGCTCAAACCTCTGTTCAGCACAGAAAGGAGAGGGTGAGGTCTCTTGCCTGCGGGCTATTGAAGCACAATGTGATTAAGATGCCCGAGATAAGTAAACTTGACATTGCTTTGTTTTGACTGGAAAGAAGCCTCCAGCCTTAGAAGCAAAAGCGGTGAAAAAACATATTTTCTTCCTCCACCTCCTTCTCCATCCCGTAATCTATAGGAATTTTGCGAGCCACATAGACATTTCCAGCACTTCGGTACTCTGTAAAACACCACATCAAGACCAACAAACAACTGAACTAATGAGAAATGAAAGAAAGGCTCATTTCAAATCAAATAAGGGAGAATTCACAATACAATTTCTAACAGCATCAAAGGAATATTTATGTCACACTCATGACAATAAAAAAGTGCACTTAGAAGCATTTTGGGAAGCCCTTTTCAGTCAACCTTGGCTGGTTTTATTAATGCTTTTGCAGATACACCCTTTAACAGGATTGAGAGCTGCTTTATCAGTCAACGCAAAAGTAGCACGTGCCTTTCCAAAAACACTGCTGACCACATAAAGGAACAACTGGAAACATTCACTTGCACTTGCTGGTGTTCAACTATCTGCACTGCAGACCTTTCAAGAGTCCTCCTCAGTACTCAGGACCTCTCAAGTATTTCATGCCATGTCCAGCTATGGGAAAGGAGGGAGGAGAGGGACCAGCTGGTGTAACGGGTCATGCTACAGAGAAAGGCCAGGAAACTAAAGTGCAGGAGGGGATTGTGCGAAGAGAAGGGAGGCCCAGGAACCACAGAATCACAGACTGATTGAGGTTGGAAGAGACCTCTGAAAGTCATCTGGTCCAAACCCCCTGTTCAAGCAGGCCCACCTAGGGCCAGTTGCCCAGGACGGCTTTTGAATATTTCCAAGAGTGGAGACTCCACAACCCCTCTGGGCAACTTGTGCCAGTGCTCAGCCATCCTCACAGTAAAAGTGCTTCCTTATGTTCAGACCCTCCTGTGCTGCAGGCTGTGCCCACTGCCTCTAGTCATGATGGAGCCAGGTTTCCCTTTGTGACCTCCCTTCAAGTGTTTATATGCGTTGATAAGATCACCCCTGAGCCTTCTCTTCTCCAGACTAAACAGCCTCAGATCTCAGCCTTTCCTCACTGGAGAGATGCTCCAGTCCCTTAACCCTTTNACTGGAGAGATGCTCCAGTCCCTTAACCATTTTAGTGACCCTTTGCTGGACTCAGTCTAAGATGTCCATGACTAGTACTGGGGAGCCCAGAACTGGACGCAGCACTCCAGGTGTGGCCTCACCAAGGCTGAATAAATGGAAAGGATCATAGAATCATAAAATCAACAAGGTTGGAAAAGACCGTAGAGATCATCAAGTCCAACCTGTAACCTATTACCTAACCTATCACCATCCCTCAACCTGCTGGCAACACTCCTAATGCAGCCGAGGACACTGTTAGCCTTCTTAGCTGCCAAAGCAAGTTGCTGGCTCATGTTCAATTTGTTGCCCACCATGACCCCCAGATCTTTTTCTGCAAAGCTGCTTTCCAGCTGTGCAGCACCCAGCATACACCAGTGCCTGGGGTTGTTCCTCCCAAGGGGCAGGACTTCTTGTTGAACGCCACCAGGTTCCTGTCAGCCCATTTCTTTAGACTGTTCAGGTCCCTCTGGACGGCAGCAAAAACCTATGGCAGATCAGCCACTCCTACCTGTTCGGTGCCATCTGCAAACCTGCTGAGGGTATGCTGTGCCCCATTACTCCGATCACTAACTATGTTGAGCAGTAGTGGGCCCAGTACTGACCCCTAAGGTATGCCACTAGTTACTGGCCTCCAGCTAGGCTTCCTGTGACTGACAACCACCCTGTGGGCCTGGCCATTCAGCCAGATTTCAATCCACCTCACTGCCTGCTCATCCAGCCCATGCTTCAACAGCTTCTCTATGATGATGTTATGGAAGACAGTGTCAAAAGCCTTTCTGAAGTCAAGGTAGACAACATCCACTGCAAAGACAGGGACACACCTGCAGGCTGCAACAAACACCTCAGTTGTGGTGCAGTGCTGCAGCCACTGCCTGGCACATCCCTTCACAGAATGTACTGCTGATCACTGGTCCCAGCAATCCATATTTAGGGGTTCACATAAGCATGCTACATGGATAGGGTCACAGCAGATGCTCTGTGGGATTGTGCAACAGAAGAGAACCTGCAGTGCTGAACTGAGATGCTCTCTGAGCAGTGGAGAAGCGTGAGATGAGATCCACCTACACAAGCCAATGCAGTGTCACAGCACAAGAACAATGCACATTATCAAAAGCAACATCGAGCATTAGACATGTAAACACCATGGCTGAGAAAGTTAAGAGGTGAGTGACAGTCTAAAATGGCAAGTAGGGCAGGGCTGGGCAAAACCATATTGATGCAAGCCAGAGAAACTGATGACTAGGATACCGCTGTCACCTGAGCTAAGCATCACATAGTTGAAAAGATGACCCTATACTACAGCCAGATGCAACATGCTACCCTCAGGTTTCACAGAGACTTGTCAGCAGGGAAGAACTGGAAACTCTGGTTGCCTTCCACGTTTGAGAGGACTGTGCTCTTCGGACCAATATTTCTTGCAAACCATTACAGATGAGCCCCTTTCTGCATTGTCTTGTTTCATCTCTTCTATGTTCCACCTAGTTCCCTGTTCCAGGCCTTTTTTCACTCAGCTAGATAAGGCACACTTCTCACCTATTTCCCAACAAGTCAACCAGATCTCCTATCTCAGCTCGCGCTCCCCCTCTGTGCTGCTGCTTTCACTGGTCCTTCTCCAGTCTGCCTTCTTCCCCAACCTGGCCACAGCAATTTTGCATTCAGACATTTCCCCACTCTCCCCACAAATTAGGAAACAGCATCAGGAGAAATAGCTGTCAAAAACATCTCTCCCTTGTCCTGTCTTTTTTTTTCTGCATCCCCTACCTCTGTAACAACAGCCTGACTTCCCTTCCTCTACAGGAGAAACCGTGCACTATTCATCCAGCGAAGGATAAATCGAGACCATCACAGAAATACTCTTCTGCCTGTAGGGCTAAGCTTTCTGCCAGACCTCAGTGCCACTGGCAAAGCATAACAACATCTCTGTGAAGATAATAATTAATTAACAATCTTTCACACTCCGAAACGTTAAATTTGCATAGCTTTCTGACTCCAGGAAGCCAGGATTTTAGCAATGCCCACACCATCTGTCTTTTGTCTGTGGAGGAATTTATCCCTGTTTTCAGACGCCAGCAGGGAAATCGGGTCTGTTTAGTATTCTCACCTAGTTACAGTCAGTACACTGTGTGCTGCTACTGGAAATAAATGTGTGCCTCTTGCCTAGGCTTAAGAGAAGATGCTGCGTGCCTATTTTATTTAATTTTTTTAATATTCTGTTGAAAAACGTGACTGCTTCAAATCTAGGGAATGTTTCATGGAGATTTCCATACTTGGTAAATAATGCTACATTTGCCTTGTTTATTTGATGAAAGACACGACAACAATGGTTTAAATGCTTAATCCAGAGGGAAGTGGGAAGTTTCCAGCATCGCACCTAAATCTAATCTCCCTCTGTATCATGTTTTTTTCCTCTGTACTGCTTAACATGCTGGGAGTGCTCTCACATTACAGACTTTCCTGACGGATAGGTCAGAGAGGAGTGCGGGAACCGCGGGACGGTGGAAAGGATTTGGGATGGGATACCAGAGAACTGAGTCAGCTCATTCCTGGCTTGAACGTGCCACTTCAAGTAAACCTCTTCTCTTGGCAGCCACTCAGCTTCCTCATACAAGCAAAATGTGGATAACAGTCATTCCCGCTCATAGCCAGGTGCATGGAGCTGTAGGGATGAAAAATCTTGTTTCCCGGTTAGTGACTCTAATGTGGGAGCTCAGCACACCGCAGTCCTCTGCAGTAAGAAACTCACAAAAATATCAGGGAGAGATGGAACCAGAAGCAGGAAGAGACACAACTCGGTCCCTGGGGACTGGTAGGGGGGTGGGAGAGGATAAGGGAGCAAGTGTAGGAAGGAGAGTGGATAGTACAGAGCAGGAGGAAGGTGGCACAAGTGGAAGGGCATATGCCATGTTAACAGGCATCTGATATACAGTGGCTGTTCATATAAACAAGGGTTAATGGGGAAGCATTAACTGTGGAGAAAGAACCACAGAGGGCTGAAAAGAAGGGAAGGGACCTTGGCTATTCATGCAGGGGCCAGTTTGGGACTCGTTTTGTGTGTGAATTTTCTCATTCTTTGCCCCATTTGGTTTTTAAAAAATCCTGTCCCTGTGATTTCCCCTGGGAAACAAGTCAACTATATAACAGCTGACAGAACATCTTTCCTGAAACTAAGACTAAACTTTCCTTCTGTATATCTTATATTCCAGTCTTTGGCTCCTCGTTACTCACAGCGTGCCATGTGAAACACTCCCCACTTCGCCTCTGTCTTAATATGTTTGAAATGCTAGCAGGCTACTCGAACCTCCCCTTATGCCCTTCTCTCGCCCATCATCTTTTAACAATGCTCACGTCATTCGGCACCCATTTCTTCTGCTCATTTGGACAGGGAGCTCAGGAACATCACCAAAAGAAACATCGGTATGGTATTTCCATCGCATGCCTGTGCTAATAAATGGCTATCACCATTGCTGCCGTGATGTTTTCTAGACTCAACAGTTAGATGAATGTTGTGCCTTTTTTTCTGTTACAGGGAAAAATTGGTTTATGCTACTCTTTTACTACAGAGCATGTATACCCAGCCTGTAAGCTCCAGACACAGTGAAGGAATGACAAGGCAGCAGAAAGGAGTTTTTTCTCAGTTTCTAACCTCCTTCTACCTAGCACCAAAACAAAAATCTCCCCTCCTAGCTTTTTCCGGGCGTCAGTCTAACAGTCGTACTTCTGTGCCTGTTTTTAATCTTTCTTGACACTTCTGCAGCAACACACACGCCCCCAAGACTTAACTTGTCCCAGCTGAACTGTTTCAGAGCACATAATGTGAAAACAAGATAAAAAAAATCTGCTGTCTTCCTTGACAGTACAGGCTCACTTCAGCCTCTGATGAAAGCATGAGCTGTACAAAGAGATGTCCAGCCAACTGGCTAACTGCTTCAGCTGGGGACTAGCCAGAATGAGGAGTAAATATTTGGGCTGTAGACTAGAAAATCTACCCCATGAAGGATGTTGCAGGCCATTGTCTGGGCTATCACCCCTGGTATTCAGGAGAAATGAGGTAAGTAACTGAAATGGGGAAACTGAAGTAAAAATCAGAAGTCCCAAGAAAGGTCCTAATCTGATTAATGTTGCGTTTGGCTCCTGACTCTCTTCTTTTCTTTCAGGATGTCAGGTGATGGGTTAAGGGATGGGAAACTGATCCCGAGAGCTCTTTTTGTAAATGAAGCCATTAGGGTGGATTTTTGGTGAACACGTTCTGTGCAGCCTGAGTGTTCGTTCATTTCCCTGAGGAGGAGAAGGGGGGAAAAGAAGGAGGGTTAGTGTCCTGGTTGGCCTTCGCCAAGCTCCTCTCCTCCCTCTGCTCTCGCACACTCTGCTACCCTTGGGGGTAGAGAGAAAGAAAGCGGGAGAAAGACAGCTTGTTTCCAAACACTTGTTTCATTCAAACAGCTTTATTTTTGGTAATGCTGCACTAAGGCTGCAAGCAGCTCAAGTGGCGGATGGTGCTAAAACTCTGTCCTGGGCACGTTACCAGCTGGAAGGATATCACAGGATGCTAGCCCACCAAGGAGACAGCAACGTCCGCATTGCAACACTAGGACAGACCGATGCTTCATCCAGCCAAGCGTCCTGTCTCAGACAGTGACCAGGGCCAGAAGCTCCAGAGGAAGGAACAGAACACCCGCTGCACACCTAATTGCATAGCGCTACTCAAGGAGGGAAGTTTCCACACCACACTTTCACCTGCTGGCCATCAGACACTGCGCTGAGGCATGCAGACTTCAAGCCCTTGTGATCTCCCTCCAGCCAGCGTAGCCATTCACAGATGAAGCTTGGTGATCAAAAGCAGGCCCACCCCAGGTGTCAGCAAAATTGCTGGAGAAAGGTCAAAATTGAGCAGAAGCTCTCTCCATGACGTTGGTGCTAGAGCCCAAATGGGCACCCCAGTGCATCTCTGTGTACCAGGTTTTTTTTCAAAGACTTGACAGATCTGGGGCTGCTTTGATGGTTGGGAGGTTACAGAAGTCTTTGCTCCCTTGCTCTTCTGGCTGATCAAAAATGAGTGTCTTTACTAAGAAAAAAACTAAATAAACCACAAAACAAAACAAAGTTCTCCACTGTGTGCTCCCTCCCTCACGGTCAGGTCTCAGATGACACTAGGTGACCATCCAAACTGGCCCTTGTGGTCCCCAGCTGGAGGCACCAGGCAATCCTCCATATTGGAAAGGTTGGTCTGTAATGTAGAATCTCTTCTGTCTCTCACAGTCCCTAACTTGTAGGAAACAGCAAGTCACCTCTTCATCATGTGCTCCTCCCCCTCCAGTCCCCTTTGTGCTGACCCATCCAACCCACGCTAGCTTTGGGGAATTCAATTTAATGCCCAAATCACTCAAAGGCCTAATCCAAGTCACGGTGAACGATGGAGTGCAGTACGGTCTTTAAACCATGGCCTTCCTTGGGTTGATGGTGTCTCCTATGTTTATAGGGCACATTTTGCTTCATCCCACAGAGCAAACAGCCCTTTCAGCAGAAACTCGATACATGATAGATACCACATCTACACTGCTAAAATATGACCAGCTATTAACTGCACACATAATGACACAGAGAGGCGTGAACAGAGCTACAAACACTCCACAACAACTTTGAAACCTGATCCTATGCTGGGGAAGATACCCCATTTTTAACTAACATTTTCTACAGTGTAACAAACGCTGATCCTTGTCTTTTGGGCACTAGGTGTAAAAAGTAGGAAAACATGTAATCACTAGGTAATAACTACAACGAAACCGTTTCCCAGAATTTTAGGTCAGAGAACAGGTTGGAAGACACCGAGTTCAACACTTCATGTCAAGTTCATTTCTCCCTCAGGAAGCTGCACCACACTTAAAAACTCAAGTTGTTGCCTGCAGTTCTTAGACAGCCATAAAAGGTCTCCTGTGCAGGCCACTCTGTACAAGCCCGGCTGCAAGACGGGTCCACCACCTTGGGTCTGGACCACACCATGCTAATACAGATGCACAGCTCAAGCGTGGCTTAAAGATCACACAAGGGTCTCTCATGTAGGCCTACCATGGAATCCTACCTGAGTCAATGGCTTTCCAGAGGCAAGGTACGGCCCAGCACACATTCCTAAGGATGAGTTAACTTCTCCCCAGAGGGCACTGGCGAGATGTGCACCAAGCACCCTTAGCACAAAAGGTTTAAAACTTCATTCAGAATAATTAGTACTGGCCTAAATTGCCCCATGCAGCATCTTAATTATTATTTAACTGAAAAAATATTCAGCTGTTGAGATTTCAAAAAAAAATACTCCAATTTACATTTAGATAGGCTTTTTTGTGCTACTACACGTAACTGTTCGCTCAAGCACACTAAGGTCTTACAGATCCGTGATCACAGCCTCATTTTGCTTTGAATGAAATTTGGAGTACACGCAGACCAACTTTCCTGCTAACAAAACAGAGGTGGAGAGACACAGGCAGCATCTACCACGTTAAATGGTACAGGGTCAGGGAGCATTCTCTAACTGCAGCTTCAAAGCGGGAAGTGCCGCACATCCTGGAATATGTCATGAGAGCATGTACAGGTGTTTGAGGGTTCAAAGCCCACTGAGGCAGGGCTGAAGAACCGTGTTATATGGAGAGCAGCAAACTTCACACACTCCAATCCACAGTACCGATCGGAAATGGCCCTTGGCACATGGTCCCCCCATCCACGGCAGGGCACCACCTCAGAGCGTGCAATCAGGCCCATGCTAAAGCTGAGCCAGGGAGCAAGCTAACACTTATGGACTAGGGGTGACCAGGAATGAGTAACATACCAGAAGTTCACACCCCAGTTTGCGAGAGTAAGCAGTGGAAGATCTAGGATAACCATGACCATTTGTGGCCCCAGTAGGGAGACCACGGCCACCTTGTGCTCCTCAGATCTTACAGGTCTCCAAGATAAACACCAGAGACACTGAGATGCTCTAACTTGCACCCGATTTTTCATGGCTTCATGCCCATATATGCATATATACAGGATGAATCAGAAAATACAAGCATGAGGAGCAGGTAACAGCCTCTCCAAAGCGAGTGAGATTTATTCTCATCCACCCAGCTGTCAAACCTTTCCTCTCAGCTTTGGAATCTGTTGGCACATTTGGTAGAAAGGAAGAAATATCAAAGAAAATTATGTTGTCACAAGTTT
This sequence comes from Todus mexicanus, assembly GCA_013389965.1. Lineage (NCBI taxonomy): Eukaryota > Metazoa > Chordata > Aves > Coraciiformes > Todidae > Todus > Todus mexicanus. The sequence continues at coordinate 14,738 of WEIS01001947.1, read as the reverse complement.
TGTGAAAACTGGCAGATGAATAAAGGAAATGTACCCAAATTAAAGTGCTAGTGCAGAAGGCAAACAGAGCTCAGTCATGTACTCTAATCTGGTGGCATCCAGCTGGTCAGGCAAGGCATGCATAGCTGTAGCCTTGCCACAGAGCACATGTCTCAGGTCACTGGGCAAGACAGTGGGCAAAGGATTCAAATCTCTAAGGATCAGGCTCATCACTTCTGACACAGAGCACTGGGGGCCCTGGTGCCCATCTGAGAGAAAATGACTGAAATCCTTTGGTCTTCACACATCCTTAAGATTTCTACCAGCTTTGGAAGAGCGGAAAAACAGGGCACAAAGAGTATCATCAAATTCAGAAACACAGAATGGGTGGGGTCAGAAGGGACCTTTGAAGATTATCTAGTCCAACCCCCCTGCCATGGGCAGGGACATCTTTTGCTAAATCAGGAAGCTTAAATCCCCATCCAACCTCACCTTGAACACTTCCAGGAATAAGGCACCAACAACTTATCTGGGAAAATCTGGATGTCAGATTGGAAACAGACAGAAGCTGAGGACCACCTCTTGCTGCAGGACAAGCATGGGACAAAGCCTGCTTGGCAAATTTCCCTCCTTCTACCACTTGATGCAATTGGCCCAAAATGACCTTTGCAGCTTAGTAAGACTCTTCAAACCTCCATAATGACTGGACAAGTAAACACCCCAAAAGCTTTATTTTACAAAACCAATTCACGTAAATTCATTTTCTCTATATCTGCTGGGGCTGTGAGACTCTCCAGCACTCACTGAGAACATCCCATAGTGGCTTTCATCCCAAATAATGAGTTAAATTCTGGATTACAAGACTGAGAGCATTTTTAAGAAAGGAACAAAAATACAAATCATGGCTGACATCATTCCCTTGTTCCCATTTTATCCTGGTCTTCTGACGAAAGAAGGCCTAAGTGGTCAGACCATTTGCCTGGCAGTTCTCCCCTAGTCACTTTTCAGCACACCGTTCAGTATCCACTAGCCTTGAGAAGCAACGGGTCATGCCAGTGCCCAGGCTTTCCTGGGTACCATATACATTCCTGATGCATTTGCTCTTTGGTCTGACAATGGTTAAAGACATTGTATACTTCTGTACACTGTATACCTAACAGGTAATGCTTAGATCTAAATCAGCGATAGCATCTGCTGCCCAAAAAATGAAAGAAGAAAAGCAAAGGCTAAGGCAGACGGTATTACAACATAGAGCTCAAGAATTCCTCTCCAGAAGTTCACTATTAATTTACAGACTTTTTATTTGTAGCCTTGCTGCTTGTCTCTTGAGTAAAAACTGACCAAAAGGCAAGCATGACTAGATTTTGCTGCCCAAAGACTGAGTGCCAGAATTTGATTTGGGGTTGCCACAGAGCATCTCCAAGCATCCTCTTCAAACACTCATAGTCAAAGGGAAGCCCTATGTCCACAGTCAGAAGTGAATAGTAAAATCTTCTGCACTTTTGCCTTTGTTTGCCTAATTCTCAGTTGTCCTCCCAGAGAGCACTGAGGAGAGCAGAGCAGGCTCATGATGGACAGTGCTCTCTGCCTGCCTTTCCCCTTTGTGTATGAACTCTCGTCCACGGCCCTTGCAACCTGCAAGACCACATGGGATGGCACCAGTGAGCGCCAAGCACGGCACCAGTAGAGAAGCACTGGAGAGAAGGAGATGTCAATTTGGGTTGACATCTTTCACCTAGGTTCTGCTTTGTCACGTCCTGCCAGTGCCCAGCAACTATTCCCGGGAGGGTCATCAGCTCTGGCATGGTAGTGCATTGTCCCTAACTTCTTGCAGATGGACCATCCCGGTCCTTCTCCACCTCCTCTCCACCAATGAGGAGGAGTGTACATACACATTACCACTCCCCTGGGCTACCTGTGCTGGCAAGGTGGCAGTGCTGAGCTGACAGAGCAACGAGCAACCAGCCAGCCCTCTATAGCAAACCCATCCCTTCTCTGTTTCTCCTGCTCTCCCAGTCCTCCTCATCCTCCGTCGTACAATTCCGAATCCAGCTAGAGCATAGGGTTGTTCCACCTACGCAGCTCTGGGCACCATGAACTGCAATTTGCGGCTCCTGAGCATCTCACAAGCAGTCACTCCTCAATCTAAATCACTACTTCTTTTCACGAAGAGCACCCAACTCAACCATCCTCTTTTATCTCCCTGCAGAGGGGGATCCTCCCACTGCTCCACCAAAACAGAGGCTCCCAGTAATGCTTTTGCATTTACCTCTGCTTTATACAGCCAACTGGTTTTCCTTTCCATCATGGAGTATCAGTTTTCCCTGCAATGGCGTCTAGGTTACATCTGCATAAGTATTTTTGATATTTGTAGCAAACCGTCCCCTTTTTTTTTAATAGCTGCTTTCTTTTTCAATATTTGTTCTTGCTATCCATGTTCAGGGGTATGTCAACAGGCAAAACGCCATGTAAATTCTCCATCTCTAACACAGGGTATACTAGCTAGTAAATACACTTTGCTGTATTTTCCATATCCTAAGTTACACAGAGTATCTTTCTCACTCTTAAGAAAGCAAAGGTCACTTTGCTTCAGTAAGTGAGGCTCACTGCACATATGAAAACTAATGGAAAACCTGTTTTCTGGGGTGGAGAAGGAGGAAAAAGTCTGGAGTTTTCAATGCCCTCAAAATCTTACAGGGTCTAGTTTCTGTGATTGAATATTAAATGCAGTGTAAGAGTATAAATGGAGTGTGAAAGATTGTCTACCCTTCAATTTTTCCTGTGTTTATGTCTGGGGGTTATGTTATAGTCAATACTCCTAAGCCTACTTGAAAATTAATCTCCACTGAACAGGTGAATAGATAATGGAGCACTGGTTCTTCTGCCTCCATTTATCTTTTCACTTATAGAGCCAACTGAAAATAGGAACTTGCTCAGTTACATTTTTCAAGGCACACACTATTACAGAGCTCTGGCGTCACGCAGCAATTTGTCTTTTGTTCACTGGCACTTCATAAAGGCCGCAAGTTACAGAAAATATAAGCCCTTAGCTTTGCACAGAGCCAGAACTGATAATGTAGCTGTCATTCTTCACATTTATCATACTTGCCTTAAGTTAACAACCGGTTCTCACCAAACCCACCATCACCCTTCATTCTTCTTCAGCTTTTGGTTCGAGCTGCCACACAACGTCCAAGAATACAAACACTGTTTTTTTCACTATAGTTTAATTCCTATTGGTATGAACCAAAATAGGAAGCTGCAAAACTCTACATAAGCACAAGCGAGAAAAAAAAGTATCTTTGTAAAGATCTACTGTGTTAGTGCTCTTGCCTTTCTTAACCTACTTTTCCATCTAGAACCATAAAGGCAGCATCGCATCTCAAAGTGCCATCCCGACAGATAAAAGGATATGGAGGATGCAACCAGCATATGACAGAAAGAATCAGAGAATCAGAGAATCATTAAGGTTGGAAAAGACCTCTAAGATCATCTAGTCCAATCTTCAACCCAACACCTCCATGACCACTAGACCATGTCCCAAACTGCCACATTTACTCAATTTTTGAACACCTGATGGTGACTCCACCACTTCCCTGGCCAGCCTGTTCCAGTACTTCACCACTCTCTCAGTAAAGAAATTTTTCCTAATATCCAACTTAAACCTCCCCTGGCGCAACCTGAGGCCATTTCCTCTTGTCCTGTTGTTAGTTCCTTGGGAGAAGAGACCAACAGCAGCCTCACTACAACCTCCTTTCAAGTAGTTGTACACAGCCATAAGGTCTCCCCTCAGCCTCTTCTCCAGGCTAAACAACTACGGCTCCCCCTCAGCCTCTCCTCATAAGACATGTTCTCCAGGTCCCTCACCAGCTTTGTCACCCTTCTCTGGACAAAGAGAGACACATAGATACTGCCTTCTTACTGCTGCGAGCCCTTACATCATCCTGTTGTCTTCTCCTGCTCTCAGTGATTCGTAAAGCAGTAGCTGGGTAACAAGTTGTGAGGGAGAGACATCAAGAGACGAGTGATCTCAGCAATTCAGAATGGACGGTAAACCTAACTCGGAGAATAATCCTTTGGGGAATGGTGCACTGTAAAAAGCATACTGCAAACCAATAGCAGAACCTTGAGGATGAGGTGATGCTTAAACAAGAATTGCCTTTATAATCTTAGGAAACCTCAGGTCATGATTGCAAACAGCTAAAAGGATGATTCACAGCATTTGGCACAAATACATCCACGCGCTAAGATAAGGCACGTGATTACACACAGCTATTGCAGCAACTGTATTATCAATTTGCTTAATAATAAAAAAAATCCCGTAAGAAGAAACGGAATTGTTTCCAAAGAGTTGAATTTTCTGTGAAACAGACAGAGCCTGAACATAAATGGCATCGCTACTGCCATAGGAAATGACTTTACCTAGACTACAATAAAAACAAACGTTGCCAGCAGTTTCATAGTTTGTCATCTGACAAAGAAACCATCTCAGGAAAAAAATGCCTAAAACACAAGGCTTTCTTAAAAGATGAAGGACAACCAAAAAACACCTTGCAAGACCTAACAACAGAGATAGAGGTGGGTTTCCTTAACATCAGAAATTGTCATCAAACCTTCAAAAGTTGTCCCTTTCCAGCCTTGACACTGAAATGTTGTACTAGCATTGCAGCACCTGCAGTGGAAATGGAGAAAAAAAATAAATCTCTCCATTCCACANAAGGGTAGAATATGGAAGCAGGGTGGAAATCTTACATGTTGCGGGTGGAGAAAAAGGGGAGAAAGGCTCTGCTGTCTGAATTTAACAAGTCATGTTCTCATAGAATTAACAATTTTTATCCCTTCCTCAACCCAAATCTTCATACTCCTGATCCTTACCAAAATTTTTCTGCCTTGTTTGCAAAATTATACTGTAGCCTTTCCCCAGTTCTTCCCTCTCTTCCTGCTCATGAACATCACCACAAAAAATCCAGAAGAGTGAAACCAAGCAGGCCTTGCAAACCCAGAAATGCGAACTCCAAAGATGGAGCTCCCCCAACGCTAACAAAACCCTCGCCCACTTCTGCCTGTGTATCACAACCCGCAAAATGGATTAAGTAATACTTATGTGCCCACAAATGGATTATTCAACTCGCCTCACACATCTTCTGAGAGCAAATCAAAATACAAAAAACGCTTTACTTCTGTGGAAACGTTAATGATTACTGAAACTCAGGAAAATACAGGGGCCCTCACAATAACATATAAACGCATGCGACCAGGTCTGACTTGCCTGTCAGGGATCTATTTGCCAAGAGTTCCACCTTCTTCATACCCTCGGTGATCATAGAATCTCTGAGGTTGGAAAACACCCTTGGGATCATCGAGTCCAACCGATAACCCTACTCTGTGAAGTTCATCCCTAAAACATATCCCCCAACACCTCGTCTAAACGCCCTTTAAACTCATCCAGTGATGGTGATTCGACCTCCCCCCTGGGCAGCCCATTCCAGAAGCTCACTACTAAATTTTTTTCTGCAATATCTAGTCTAAACCTCCCCTGCTGTAGTTTGGAACCATTCCCTCTTGTTCTATCGCTCTCCCTCGGTGCTGAGCACTGCCCCGGGGTGGAGGGGAGAGGATGTGGGACTGCCCTCCTGCTTCACCTGCGAAGCCGCTGCTCCGCAGGAGACACTACCCCGGGGCAGCCCCAGGGCAGGGCTCCCGGTACAGAGTTCCCGGGGCAGGACTCACGGGGAACGACTCCCAGTACAGGGTTCCCAGGGAAGGGCTCCCAGTGAAGGGCTCCCAGTGCAAGACTCCGGGGGCAGGACTCCCCTCACC
>WEIS01001946.1:15165-30004 GCA_013389965.1 Todus mexicanus | reverse complement strand
GACATCCCACATCACATTTACATCCTTGAATTCACATTTACATTCTTGAAATTCAAAGAATCTACTGAAAAATGTCTTGTCAACTTTGCAGACTCTTGCCAGTACCTAGAATCACACTGGCTACTTTTAATCCTTTCGTCATGTAAGTTGCAGTACAAGAACACAGTGAAACTTTTGCTCCTGGGAAAATAGTGTAAAAGCTCTTTGTCCAGAAAACACGAACACAGAGGTAGTTACTAGCAGCCTTTACAATTGTGAGGCTGGTTGTTACCTGCAGCTGAGGGAAGGACCATTACTCTAACTGCAGACAGAAAATACTTTCAGGTGACTTTCAGGGGGTTAGATGGTTACACGTGGACCTTTCTTTCCTGATTCGTAACTGGTTGATCCATGCAGCCATCTTGCACAGATCTTTTCAGCGCTGTGAGGGTGCTGATAATGACATCCCACATCACATTTACATTCTTGAAATTCAAAGAATCTACTGAAAAATGTCTTGTCTACTTTGCAGAAGTAGCATTACTCTAACTGCTGTCAGAGAATACTTTCTGGTGACTTTCAGGGGGTTAGATGGTTACAGGCGGACCTTTCTTTCCTGATTTTCAGAAGCTAGTTTGTCAGCTAAAATGTTTTAATTATTTTCCCAACGCTGTATTTATACGTAATTGGATTTTATGTGCTTAGAAAGGCAGCATTATTTTTCTGTGCCCAGAAAATAATGGGAACAACTAAAGAGAAGATAATTAGAACATCCCTAAAGAGGTGGTGAGATGATCTAAGGTGAATCTGTATTTTCAAGGACGGTTCATATGACAGGGCTCACCAACACACAAATAGCGCCTGTTGCTTCAGGACGATATGACTGTGGGTTCATCATTCATCACGCAGGGTTAGCACGGGGTGTTGTGTCCAACAGGGTGCATTGAGCAGGCAGAGGTAGCAGTTCCTGGATACTGTAAAAGGTATAGACAGTAATTACTTTGCTGCCCTGGAGGACCTGAGCTACTTCTGTCCTGTCTCCACACCAGTGAGCAGGGCAGCTGTAATTCTGTGGTCCTCTTTTAACCCTTTCTTGAGCTGTGGTGTTAGACATACCAGTCACTTAACTCTCTGAACCTGGGAAGGGTCAGCTGTGACTTCCGTTGTTGCAGGAGAACAAAATGGTAATTTGAGGGTATATACTCGATCCGTTGATGTTGTGTAGGTACTGTGCATATAATATATACATGATATGTAATAGAGCTGCTAATAGCATACGGAAAGTTTCTTTTTTGAAAATATCTGAGTAAATAAACAAGTTTAGCCCACATAAGTCATCAGACCAAGAGTGATAACTCATTGGCCATCTGCTTCTCTCTGCGACATTGTTTTCCTTGCATGCTTTTTGGATACATCATGATGGATGATGTTGTTTTGTTTCTGACCATGAAAACCATGGTATCCAGGAAAAAGTTGACTTCCAAAACAGTCAAGCAAACCATGAGCTCCTACATGAATTATGAGCAAGATTTATCCAGTTTGTCAGAATAACAATTTTGGAGTTCATTTTTAATCTAAAACCAGTAATTACCCTTTTTGGTAAATGTGGAACCCTAGCTTGTGCAGGAAGAGGTTCAAACATGAGTAAACATAATTAAGTTTCTTTAGGAGCATTCAGTACCCAATAACTTGCCTCCATCACTTGGGAGATGTTCCTGCTTGTAGTAATTTGTATTCATGTTGCTGCCTATGTCTCTCTAACTGACTCTAAAGGAGTGATTTTCAAAATCTCTCATGTTTTGGAAAGGACTTGTGCAGTTCTTTCCATTAAAGGTGTGTGGTGTCACCTTTTTTCTTTTTTTCTTCGAGGGGGTAAAGATAGTCGAAACAGTTTTCTGAATTGGTTCTTGGTTTTCACCACTGAATTTTTTCACAGCTGGTAAGCTCAGGTCTCTTTTCTTAAACATTATTTTAGGAGCTATAAGGTTTGAATTTCATACCTAACTTCTCCAAGCGTGGAGGAGTATTGTTATTAGAAGACAGATACGGTGAAATTTGTATTTCTAGCCATGTCTTCTCTCAGTCTATTTGTTCTGAAATCACCAAACTTTGCACTGATTTTCAAGGTGCAGCAGTCAGGGAGAATGCAGTTTTCTGAAGTGGTACAGATAAATGACTATCTGTTCAGACACCATCTGAATCAAGATCTTGCCAATTTGGAAGTGGCTTCCTCAACATCTCAGTTTGCTAAGAGGAATCTGTATCAGTGTAGTCATGTGGTCCGAGATCAGTGTTCTTGTTTGGTTTGGTTTTTTAAAAAATTTAAATAGGGAAAAATGTGTTGGAAACTCTTCTAACTGGTTACACCAAAACAAGAAGTAAAACTAAATATTTAATTGAGTTGTTGATAGTATACGGTTATGAAAAATATTGTACTTTTAAATGTTAAGTGGTATATGTCTCATTAAAACTAACAAGAAGTCTTACTCATCAGAAACATGTGATTTTCAAAAAATACATTACTACTGAATCATCAACAATCTTTTGCAACTAATGGGTGGTCAGTTACTTTAGTTGAGGACAGAGTACTAGTAATTTTGTTTCACACTGATCTATTTTTTCTTCTCTTGGACAAACTAGACTGACTGACTCTAGTTGATATTGTAAGCAGTGAGTCAAGGCAAGCCTAAACTACATCTGTGAATCATTGCTTCTGACTCCCAGAAAATTCTGTGGACCTGATCTCCTCTAACAATAAACTACCTACCTTCTAGGGTTCCTCTAGGAACACCTTTTTTAGCTGCACGCTTTGCTGACGCCTAGGCACAGGTTACAGCCACCTGGAGCTTGTTCTTGCTTGTTTTATAGGCTTAAGGAGACCAACAGACAGGCAGAGATCACTGTGTATCTTGAGTTCATTCCTGCCATAAAGACCAAGGATTGAATATGAGGAGCATTTTTGCCTGCCAGGGCGATGTCCAGCAGTGCCCCTTCTCCAGTGTATGTCAAAGGCTTTGTACTGCCTCAGTGGCCTAAAGCAGGGTAGCAGGGCAGGGCAGCTGTTTCAGAAGACCCCTATCTTCTCTCAAACTATGGAGAGCCAATACTGCCCATGTGACTAAATTACTGAGGCATATTCTTCCATGCGCTAGTTTGGCACATTATAAAAGATGTCTGTGGTCTGTAATCATAGTTTCTGTGCTTTTTTAATCATCTAGGAATAACAATTCTGTTTACCCTCCTTTGCCTTTCATCCTCCTCCATCCCACCTTGCCAAAAGCATTTGACGTTCCTGAGGCTGCTATAACCTTTCAGTCCTGTAGCTGGAACATTTCTATGAACTGGCTTTCCATCCTGTGAAGGTACCCAAATAATATACTTGTGTCTATAAGCAGAGGACAACAGCTTGTCAAACATGCACGTAGTCACAGCAATGGCAGTTCTGTGGGCTGGGCTACGCTAATTTGCAAATAACCCAACATTAAACATCTTCAATAGCTTCAAACTGCAGTAGCCTCGTTTTTCAGGATCACCAGTGATTTAACCGTGCATTCACTGCTGGCTGGAGTGCTTGCTTCCAATAATCGCTTCATCTAGTTAAAGGGGTTGTAACTGTTAGTACTTTCCATGAGACTGAAGTCCTATGTGGATATCACTGTGGCAATTGGTTACATTTCTCCCTAACTACACAATCCTGAAATCCAGATGGGGATTTCTCTATGGATGTCTGGTGGAGCATTTAGCCAGAAGCTAATATGGACTGGGCTCGTGAGACCTTATGAGATGTGCAAACCAAACACAAGTTCTTAAAAATGAAGGTAAAGCTTATTTTTCATTGAGTTTAAGATACCTAAATGAGGAAGGTGAGGCATTGAGTGTTCAGGGTGGGGCAAGGGTCAGAAAGAAAACTCCAGCTACCCTGTTCACCTCCAGGAGAATGCAAGTGGACAGGAAAAACTGACCACATATTAAAAGTCTTGAACTACACAGCCCCATCACTTCCAGCTGGAGCCTGTGTTGGCGCCAGGGCGCTGTTGTGTTTGCCTGCTCCCCTACCCTGCAAGCAGCCCTCTCATAGTTTAGGCTCACAGTACTTCTTGGCAAAGCTGGTATCCTAAACTGATATTTCTTTTAATTATTTTTTTTAACCTACCTTGAAAATTCCATCCTCCTGCGTAATTACCAGTATTTGTTGTGAACAAATGCAGTGGAGGAAAGGCTTGTTAGTTTATGGGATAAGAGAGGATAAGACAGGTCTCACAATCCTCGTTCCTTTTGAATGCAGTGGAAGGCTCTTGGCAGAAAACTGGATTTCCAGTGCAGCAGGGAACCACAGTGGCTTCTATTGAAATAGTTGGGCAGATGCTATAGAAGATTATGCAATAGAACTTTTGTGTTACTTTTAAGTGGTTGGGGTTTTGATAATTGCTGTAGGATTATTTATTAGGTAATAATTAGTCTTTCCAGATAAGAAGTAAAATATACATTGGAGAGATTTATGAGAGCTGAAAGGTAACACATGCATATATTGGCAGCAGTTTACAGGACTAATTTGTGTGTTTCATTTCGTTCCTGAATTTTATTTCAAAAGCTTCAAACAATGCAGGATTGAGAATATGATGGTTGAAAGCAAAACAACTGAGAAGTGTATTTGAAAAGCCTGCATATGATATCCATTCCTTTTATAAGGAATATTTCCTTTATGACCTCCTCCTGCTTTGTATTTAACATTTCAAAGAACTTTGGGGGACTGTCTGTAGGCTGTGTCTTCATGAAGCCAGTAGCCAAGGATTTAAAGTATTGTCATTGCTGGCCTGAAGCTGAAAACTGCAGGCGGTTTTAATCTCGGGGTTGGGGGGTGGGGGTGTTTAAACTCAACCTTTTGTGTTCAGATTAGGAGTGCAGGAGGATAGACTTAAGGGGTGTTAGTGAGAGTTTTTTCATTGGCAGCTCAGTAATAGCATCGGGCTTTGGAAATACTTTTTTTCCAGTTCTTTGTTATTTTAGTAATTACTATGTGGTGGGTAGAAATCCATAGGGTTTCTGTTTTTTTAGGTACCACAGCAATGACACGGGGATGTGGGCAATAAAAAGAAGTACTTGTTTTTATAACTTCTTACTCCTTGGATGACTGAGGGCACTTAAATGCCTTCTCGGATAGTCTATCATTGTTTCAGCCCTGGATGTCTGTGTTTATTTTGTCTTGGTTCCATCAGCTGGGATAATAGTAAGATCCATCTTTGGAGAGGAAGGAAGACAAAAACAATTTGGCACTGGCATCATGCTCTGACAAATCTGAAATCTGCCAGCTGTGAAGGCAGATTGCCTGATCTACCTTACACTGTCTGAGAGATGGAAAGGTTACCAAACATCTCCCCCATGAAGAAAAAGATCAAAGGCACATCACTCAACACTTGCATACGGAGTTTCTTTTACTTTCTGTTAGAACCGAAGACATGTTTCTCCTGATTATTTGTTGATTCCTGGAATAGCTGGGGGTAAAGTGCACTTGAAATTTTTATGTATGGAGACATGGTGACTCCTTGCAAGAGCTTCTGAGACGAGCACCATAACTAATAAGATTTACCACAGTTGGCTTGTGTAGGTATTGAATTCAGCTCAATAGTGATCAGTTTTAATGAAGACTAAAGACTTTCTAGCTCTTCATTTTGTACATAATTCTTTCAGATAGAATTCTAATGCTAGGAAATGTCACTTTCATGTAAATTGTCTCACTTAAGATGTTTGCTTCTTTTGAAAAGATCTTAGATTTCCAGAAATATTAAGTGGTTCTCTATGCCTTACAAAAATTAATTATAATATGAAAGGCATTTTGAAAGAAATCTTACCCTATGCCAGTGCCATTCACATGCTTTAAAGGATATAATGTAAGTACATGTTCAAGGTGGGAGAGAGGAGCATGCTTTTCAGAATTAGAGAAGAGATTTTTTTCTTTATTTTTCTTAATTTTACTATTTCACTTTGGCTATTGCAATGATATAACTTTGTAATAAGGGATGTTTTTCCTCATAACATTTACACGTTTCACTTCTCTCAGAGTTGACTCTGGTAGGAAGGTTGTAGGCTGAAAAATTCACAACAGAGACTGCTTTTATATCCAGTGCTATGTTAGAAGCGTTTTTGTAAGGTGAGGCTTTGGGTGCTGCTCCCTTCTGCTTAGCTCCACAGAGGAGTTTAAGATCTTGCACAGACGATCAGAAAATCTGAGAAGTGACAGTGCCCTGCTGGATTTAAGTCCCTCTTTGTATTTAAAAACAAATCAATTAATAACAAAGCAACTGACAGCCACCCAGAAATACAGAAGAATGCATAGAGAAAAAAAGAGTAGAGCTCCCTGTAGTTGATACATTTGCTTTAACAGATTGCACTGTTACGTAGGGTGTCACTTAGTGAGACAGAAATTACGTTGTTGGACTAGTCCACAGCTGAAGAATTTAACTTTCTTACAAGGTGATGGGAGAAGTTTGAGACCCAGTGGCGTCAAATGTTTTTTCTTGTTCCTCTACTAGAACACAAAAATCTCTGCACTCAGGAGAAATGCTCAGAACAGCTTCGACAAAGAGGCAAGTGCAAGTGGTGTCTGCGTAAACCTTCATCTAAACAGGGCAATGGGAAATTGTCTCTGGGTGCACACAGGTGGGTAATGTCAGAGCTTCAAAAGCCGGGCAGAGGGTGGCAACAAGCTTGTGGTAACCGGGAATAGGCAGGGTTGCTGCCTCAGGAGTGGAGTCTTCCTTCTCATGGGCACTACTGTGTCATCAGAAGAGAACAGAGAAGCTCTAGGGTCCCACTGAAAACAAATTACTAAAGAGTAATGCCTTAATGGGAACAAACTGACTGCAATACTGCAATCTGGTCCAGAGAATATGCAGGCTGATAGTTTTGCGCTGATTTTCCAGAAACCTTTGGGTCAGGCATGTATTGAGTCACTTAATTTCTGTCTCTGTTTCTGACTCCTCTCGAGTTGTTTTCTGCCCAAATACTAGTTAGTATATGTCAATGAGGCAGCCTCTGAATCTAAGACTGTAATCTAATACCCAATAAGTAACTGAATTACTGTTCTGATACTTTGGATTTGTCTCTTGCTTGCATTCTCTTCAAACTGATGAGTAGGAACCATACATTTTCAGTGCTAAACTACTATTTTGAAACCCTATTTAATAGAAGCAGAGCTTCTTGCACATATGGAAGTAAATTCATGACATGAGGTTGTTTGCAAAGGGTGGAGTAAGCCTATTTTCAGGCCTCCTGTTTTTTCTAAGATTGAGATCTCTGCCTGTTATACATGCTATATATATACACATCTATAAAATATACTCACTGTATTGCACAGCTGTATAAGCAAGAATTTTGAGAGGGAGCTTAGTACTGGGTTGTTCAGCAAATGCTCTGCAGAGTTAGAGCAGCTGCTGGGATTTAGTTCCCTTGGTATGCTGCTTTGGTTTTTAAGACTGCCCATCAAATATGTTCATTGTCCCATTTGCAAATGTGCCTGTGGTGTTTTGTTCACATTTGTGTATGGCGAGTAATTCTTCTAGACAAGAATTTAGAGTTTAAAACTAATACGCTGATAAATGATAGCCATGCAACCTGCAAAATAATGCCCAGTTGCTATAGCCAGAGGCTTTCTTTGCTTTCTCAGTGGATTTTTCCTTTAAAAGTACTTACCTGACATGCACAATCTGCTTGTTGTTTGTGTTGCTGTGGCACCCGGGAGCTTCCAGCATCAGAGCCCAAGGACTACTCGTCCTTGGTGCCATCTTCACAATCTCGCGAGGTGTTACACAAGCATAAAGCAGAAACATAGGTTCTATGGAGGCATGGGAAGAGACACAGATGAGTGAACTGCTCTTTAAAAACATAATCTATAATGGCTTTTACTGCTAGTGGGATGTATATTGGCTACTTACTTACCGCTCTATTTTAACAACTCCCAAAGCAGAAGGATGGGCTATCTTTCTAACTTCAGAGTACAGCTGGCCCCCATATATCAGTGTGCTACTGAAATACCAAGGTACTAATGATATGTGACACCAGTGGAAAACAAGAAAGTTGAGGCCAGCATTTTTGGCACATTTTTTACTACTGTATGCTTTGGAAGAGCAGCCAGTGAATGAAAAGAGTTGCTGAAGCTCCACTTCTCCAAGTTTTAGAATTCTGTTATGTTTGAGAGGTTTAATAAATGCTTGACTGTGTGAAAATCTGTGCAGGATTCATGGCTTGCCTCCCTCTGCAGCTAGTTTTGTACACCGAGGAGTTGCAAGCCCCGCTTCCCTTCATTTTAACTAGCCAGCTTTGAGTCAGTGATAACAGGAGAGGAAAAGAGTGAAGGCTGTATCCTACAGCCTGTGTTCCTTTTGGTATACTGGTACATATTTAGGTAGTCTTGGGTACCCAGATTTAAAATCCCTCTGTATCAGTTGTCTTCTGTGCAGAGGAAGCACAAATGCAATCAGAAGGTCTGGTATGAAAAAAAAAACACAACAGGGGAGCCTTTCTTCTCGTAACAGAGGCAGGTTTTTCTTAAAAGTCATGCAAGTTAAAATAAATACCACAGTGCATAAGCCAGCACACAGAAGAATGAATGGGTGAGCTACGGCATGTGTGCAGCAGCAGTACTGCATTCCTGTCATCACACATTCCCAAAGCATAACAGGCAGAGAAATATGATCCAAAACTAGTTTAAGAGGTGCTGTAGTTAAGCCAGGATTACTACCATAGTATAACAACCTGATAGCATTCTGGAGCTAGACTGAAGACTTGCTTGTCATAAGCTCTGAAACATTGTCTTTTTTTCTTTCTTTTTCTTAAAAAAATTTAAAAATATATATTTGGAAGTTTTTTCACTTACACCTTTGCCCTTGAGATTTTTTCCTTCCCTTCTTGGTGGAGTTTCTCAAATGCTCTCTCCAAGGAAAGAGGGTTGTCTGACGAAGCTCACCTTTTCCCTTGCTATTAAATCCATCAAGAGAAGCTGCCTTACTTTGTGACCTGGACCGGAAGCACAGATTATAAGTACTTGACTTTTCTTGCATATTTGAACAACAAGTACTAGTGAGAAGAGACAAATTATTAGTGTTAATGTCAGAAGTCTAAGGGCTGCTATGAAAGAGGACATGCTGCATCATGAGTTTTCTGGTTTGTTCTTGCCAGTATATCTGATTACGAAGACTTGGAAGGGAAAACTAGTGCTTCCTATAGCCAAGGACAGTTGCAGCCTGTTGCCAGCCTTCCCTAAGCAGTAAGGGACTGCATAAAACCATCTTTTTAAGAGTCTGAGTTCTTCACATTTGTTAATACAGAGACACAAAAATCTATACATGAAAATGGTGAATTGTTGCAATGGACAATTTTCCCCCTTTGTGGATTTACCAATATTAGAAACGCAGGTAATGCGTTTTCTCAGGAAGGCAGTTATGCAGAGCTGTAGATCTAATAAAACCATATCCTGCCAAGGTTTGTGATGTTATATGTGTATCTGGTGTTTTTCTCAAGTTCTTAATTACATTTTTTCTACCTCTTCTCGCCCTCAACTTTCCTTCCCTCTCCTCTGTGTTACTGCTTTTTGCCTGCTTGTGCTACAGGCTTTCCCCCTTCTTTATTTGCTATTTATTCCTTTCTGCTCTCCACCTCGCACTTTCACAGGCCCTGCATTTCCTTCCCAGCATTCGCAGCATCCTACCTCCACCTTTTCGAAAGTTACAGAATTTGACCATTTTGTTTTCATAGGCCACGAAAGGACCCACTGCTCCCTGTTCTACCTGGCTGCTGCTAACTGTGTCTCCTCTGTGTCCCAGTAACACCAATGCTATTTGTAGTCTTTGTTTCCAAAGCTGGGGGCTGGGAAAGGATCCTCAATTATAGACCTGCAGAGAGTGAAGCCACAAGGCTCTGGGCTGAGCACTCTGCATCCTGACAGCGTTGGTTCTGGTGGTGTAGGGCGCTTGCCTGACACCAGCTCAGCTGACAGTAATAAAACGAAGCCCTTTTGATTTCTGCCCTGCAAGGCTGCCAGTTGACTATGTGCAACAGGCAAGGTATTGACAGGGTAAGGGAGAACCCAGGCTTTGAATGCGTAGTTGGAGAGACGATGATTTTAGGCATGTAGCTTGGCTTAATGAAGAGGGGGATTGCTTTTCTCCTTGCATGTCCTGTTATTTTGCCATTTTTGTGTTTGGCTTGCATGCTTATGTAATAGGAAAACCTCTTGCAGTCAGTCCCCAAGCCAGTTAAGCTGAGGTGGTAACACTAGTACACTCTGCTACTGAAGCCTGCTGCTCTCCCAGTGGAAACTTGTTTGTCATGGACTGGGGGGGCGGGGAAAGAAGAGAAGTAGCCTCAATTGAAACTTGAAATACCTCATTACTTGAGAGCAGTTACCATATATGAACATGTGCACAAGCACTCGTGGACATGAACGTGCAGAGAAATGTATTTGTACATATACATGTCTACAGCTCACCATACTGCACTCTGCCACAAAATTATAGTTTTTCAAGTGAAGAAAAATAAGCCTGTAAAGTGGAAGTCGGGACCCTACCAGTGTATTTAGCACTGATTTCCTACAGTCTTCTGGGCCGGTTATGTCCTTTTCTTTTTGCCATTTTCCATCTATGAAATGGGAACAGACCTATTTAACAACTAGTGAGTGTTTATGAAAATCAATATGATAGATACGCTTAGTAATACTTGTCTTCTTTCTTTTTCAAAGATAACTGTATTGAATTTGGCTGAGATGGAGTTAGTGTTCCCCATAGCAGGTCTTACTGTGCTGTGAGGTTGTTGATAAGACACCAGTGTTGTGACTGCTGCTGAGCAGGGCTGGCACAGCACCAGGGGGATGGGGTGAACCAGATCTTGGGAGGGGACACAGTCAGGACAGCTGACCCAAATTGTCCATATGACATCAGCTCAGTAATAAAAGCTGGAGGAAAAGGGGAGGAAGGGGGGACATCCGTGAGGGAAGACGTTTGTCCCCTGAGCAACCGCTGTGCATATCAGAGCCCTGCTTCCCAGGAGAGGCCGGACATCGCCTGCTATGGGAAGCAGAAATTAAATTCTGTATTTCGCTTTGCTTCACTTCATGTGTGCGACCTTGCTTTGCTTCCCCTCAGCCCCCCTTTCTCATAACCCACAGGCTGATTCTGTCTTATTCTCTTCCCCCTTGTCACGTTGGGGGAGGTATGTGGGGCAAAGTGATAGAGTGACTTGGTGGGTACCTGGTGCTCAGCCAAGGTTAACCCACCACAATAACACAGAAGGTTTTCAGAAGCTAGGATTTTTAATTGCTCCTCCAAAATCCCTTAGATTCCCTGTGAATTTGGGCTGAAGCAGGGTTGTGACTGAAAGCTTGAACACATAAGAATCCTTAGCAGTGTCTTATGAGTACCTAAGCTGCGCTTTTTTTTTTTTTTTAATTCATAATGTTAAATCAATGTCTTTGAAGTGGCTACTATTATGTTGCCAATTCCTGATAAGGAAGCGTTGGCAGGGAGGTGGGCTGACTATTTTTGGTTTAGTTCAGACTTTTTTGCCCAGATCAATATGGTCTGTTCATCCAAGCTTGACCCTTCCCTCTAGTAATTCAAGAAAGAGGTGGTACCTGTTGGACTTTAAATACTAAATGATAAAAATAAGTGCTTTATCTGATTCTCAACAAAAAGCTTCTGAATCAACGCTTTCCTTTACTAAAAACAAAAGAAAAAGCGCAACAACAGAACAGCTGGGGGTGAGTAAAAAAAAACCCAAACCACCAGAAACCCCCAAAAAGCAAGCAAAAAGCTTTGAAGCCACCTTCTTTTCATCATTGATAGCTAGTGATCAGATTCTCATCAGTTCAATTCCTGCTTGGAAGAGGTATTTTTCCTTATTCCTAGCAAGCTCCATCAGACTACTTCCCCACTTCTTTTTACAATTAGGCAAAACTTTACCAGTGTCTAATAGGTAGGCAAAAATATTTGTAAATTAAACCAGAATTTCTCAGTGGGTTTCGGCCAAAGGAAATTGGTCTTCCCTGACCCTGTTGGATTAAATGGCATATTTTTATTTAGTTTATTTATTCTATTATTAATTGTGCTTGTAAGGGTCTGGTACTATTATTCACCAAGCAAGACAGCCATTTGTAGCTGAGAACTCTTCTTCCCCTACCCTGCTCTAACATAGCTGTACAAGTCCAGACGTATATTTTCTTCTGTTTAAAAAAAAAAAAAAAGTCCGAGAATAAAATTTTGTGAGGTTTTTGTTGTGGTTTGGGGTTTTTGTTTGTTTTTTACAGCCCTCAAATTTTAGCTTTCAGTTCATATGAAGAAAATTTGTTTTATTTCAGTTTGGCCACCGAAGCAAGAAATCAATTACACTCACAGTTCTAGCTCATTTTCCAAATAAAACAGCCAAAACTTAAAACTTGGTCTTTAATTATATATTTGATTCATCCCAGTAAGAACACTTGACTTCAAACAATGCAAGAGCAGGAGGAAACTTGCTCTGAATTCTTCTCTTCAAAGAGAACTCCTCTTTCAGATACCATGTCGGAGAACTTTAAGCTGAAACTAAACAAGATAACTGAGAAGCCTGAACACAAGGAGTTTTAGTTGGCCACAGGAATAACTTCTCAGTACTGAGAGGAAGCCTCCAAAACTTTTAAACAAATCTTCCCACATTTGGGAAGGGAGAGTTGACCTTGCCAGATGGATTGCTTATTCCCCTCATTCTCTCCTCCCCCCATTTTAATATTTAAATAACTTTTCATAGTTGTAGGAGGAAATTACTGTTCACTTAAAATTAACGTGCAAAGAAAATGCATCCTGTTATCTGTGCCCAAAACTGTGATCCAGTCTGATTTCTACAATTGGTAAGTACAAAATACGATGTGTTAGTAGTACGTACCGTATTACTCTCGTGGCAATTCCTGAAAGTGTACAAATTAAACCAATTAAAACTACTTGAAAGACTTCTGTGAGCTGACATCGATTCATCAGTGCACAGCAAGTTGCTTGAAAAGAAGTAGGATATGTGCGCTTTACCCGACAGTCGCAGAGCTATCCCCTGGTTTTTTATTTGATACTTGTTAGAATACCTCTGAAACTAGACTCAAATATTTCTAGTTAGGAATAATTATGCAGAAAGCCAAGGTAAGGATCACTGTGGTCTTGTTTGTTTCCCCCCCCTCGCCCCGCTTTGTTCTGTCTTTCTACTTCTTGACCTCATTTTTCCTCCTCATTGCTTATTCCTATTTGTCTCGTCTCATGTCTTTTTTAATGGAACAGATTGATATCTAGGGCTATGTCTAGACTAGGAGAAAGATTGAGTTTAGTTCAGCTGTAGGTTGATTGGAGCTGGCCGGCTATATTCAACCACTACTTGATAGCTGGGGATGCACAGCCATCGTTCATTCAGCTTTCAGGTGGTGGAAGAAGAGTTTACGCTTCTGGCTAGAATTTAGTTTGCTTTTACATCTGGTAAAACACGTAGGTTTGACATAGCTGGGTAGTGCTACCCAATCTATCCCAACCTCAGCCTTCGGTAAGAAAAGTTGAGCAGTTCTAGAAGTTCTCCCTATGGTTTCTCTGGTCTGAGGGTGAAAACATGCTCTATAATAAGCTTTGCGTAGGCTGATGAGTAAATTGCTAGATGAGTAAGTTGCACGATGGAAAAGATCTTATATTTTTAGTAGTGGAGCTCTAGGCCATTTTTTTTTCGCTTCTCTTACTTTTTCCTGTTGCTACCAGTATACAAAGTATCAATGGAAACATGTCATCCCTGATGGCTTTTCACACAGTTGAAAGGAGATGAGGCGGCATGAGAAAGAACCCTGTAATACTGAATTTTCAGTTGTTCTTGCTGGGGTTTATTCACTTAATTTCTACTCACATGAAAGGGATGGGGCTGCACCTGAACCCCTGAATCATTCTTCAATGTGTTCTGCCCACAGCAGTATAGCCAGGCAAGCTGAAGTGGGTACTGATTAACCCAAAGCTGCACAGCAAGGCAGCAAAGGGATAACGTCTCAAGGTCTACTGGCTTTGGTGTTCAATTCTTTCACCAATGGTCATCCTTTTACTGGTCCACCACTACTGAAAATTTTCAATTACTGACAAATTTACAGTTCTCCAATTTTCCATGCTCTTAGAAATGTGGCACAATCCACTGTAAGAAAGGTTAATTAATTACAAAAATGTAAATACAAGTAATTTACTGGCAACATTTTCAAATCCCTGTGTCGTGTCTCCACTGGTGACGCTTGGCACCACCTGATGTCAAGTGTGGTGCTCAAAGCTGTCTTGCGGAGGAGGAACCGAGGATCTTCGTGTTCTTTTGGTTAACTGGTGCCCAGGTGGCACAGAAGGCCAACAGCATCTTGGCCTGTATCAGGAATAGTGTGGCCAGCAGGACTAGGGATGTAATTCTGCCCCTGTACTCGGCACTGGTGAGGCCTCACCTCAAGCACTGGGGGCAGCTCTGGGCCCCTCACTTCAAGAAGGACATTGAGGTGCTGGAGCGGGTCCAGAGGAGAGCGACCAGACTGGGGAAGGGACTGGAGGGAAAATCTTATGAGGAGAGGCTGAGGGAGCTGGGGCTGTTTAGCCTGGAGAAGAGGAGGCTCAGGGGGACCTTATCACTCTCTACAACTACCTGAAGGGAAGTTGTAGGCAGGTGGGGGATGGGCTCTTCTCTCAGGCAATTTGTGACAGGACAAGAGGGCACAGCCTGAAGCTGCGCCAGGGGAGGTTTAGGTTGGACATTAGGAGGCACTTCCTCACAGAAAGGGTGATGAAACACTGGAATGGGCTGCCCAGGGAGGTGGTGGAGTCACCGTCCCTGAAGGTGTTTAAGAAAAGAC
>WEIS01001946.1:0-14446 GCA_013389965.1 Todus mexicanus | reverse complement strand
CTCCGACCGGGCCTCGGAGCGCATGAGGTCCCGCAGCGAGAAGGACTACCGGCTGCACAAGCACTTCCCGCCGGCCTTCATCTCGCAGGCGACGCGGGGCTACATGACATCAGGTCGGTAACAGCGGCGGCGGCGGCGAGGATGGATGGATGGATGGATGGGAGCCGGTGGGTACCCAGGGCAGGGAGGCAGCCCGCGACCCACGCACGAAGTTGGTGCGGATAACGCCGCAGGAAAATTTAAAAAAAAATATGAAAAAATAGCGTACATCCACCATTTTGTACCTCCGCAAGATTCGCAGCGGGGCCCTCGCAATATGGTGTTTAAAATCTGTTAGCCGTGTGAAATAGATGCAGGGGAGAAGCGGTCGCGTCTCTCTGGGCAAGATCGGAATGAACGGGCGCGTAGAGCGTGGAGCCCTCGGCTCCTTTTGTGCCTGAGAAGCGTGTGCTGGGCATCGCCAGCTGCCCCCCGCTTTCACCTTCAGATGCGGTTAAGTCCAGTTAACTCGTTGGGCTTTAGTGGTTTTCCATTTTGGAAAGGAAAAGGGTCACCTGCGACTGCAGATGCTCTCACCTCCTCGCACGTCCCTGCGGTGGCGAGGCAGGCTTTGATGAAAATGACTGTAAAGGCGTTTGCGTTTGTTATTTGAGGTGCAGGAGGAGAGCAGAGCTGTGACTGAGAGGGGGGACACACGACACACGCGTCTATATTCGTCTGTCGATTGCTTTCAAGGAAGGCCGCAGGGAACTAATGGACAGTGCACCAACACTGTTTGTGCATGGGAAAGAGAGAGCACAAACCAAACAAAACAAAAAAACAGGGCAGGGAAAGACAGGCATCAAGGAGAGGCTTGGCCTCCAACGGAGTGCCGGTGCGATTTTGGAAAGCCTCCGTACTGTTAATGGATGCTGCTCTATCCTGAAATGCGTTTTAATGGCCTTGGAATTCAGGCGTTTCATATAAACACCCGAAAGAAGACTTGGGAAAATGCTGACGGGGAGGGGGCCGTGGGCAGAAAATCCTGGAAACCGCCTTTGTTGTTCTGCTGCCTGCTTATTGTGATGATCGGACATAACGTTTCATTACTACGATGGCAAATTCCGATTTGTCATGAAGGCACGTTTTCCCTCTGAGGCTCAATTTAGGTTGAGTAGGCAGATTCCTTTAAAGGAGAAAAAGAGGCAGAGGGAGAAAGCGAAGGTATTTGTTGTGCCTTACTGAAAACATCTCCAGCCCCGTGCCCCGTCCCCCCCATTTCTGCTGCAAAGGTTGAGCCAAAGATTGTGGTTGTCGAGTTGTATGCTCACTTTCCCGTCTCTGGCCCTAACAAACATTTCTCTTCGGTCAGGGTTGCTTTCTCATGTTTGAAAAATGTCTCGTGGCTGTTCTTTCTTTAACGCCCGAGCACAAGGGAAATAATAATATGCATTTTGCTGAAAAATCTGGCAGCGTAAGTATATTGTGCTATTTTGGCAGTAGCTGCTCTGATTTTGTTCCCTTTCCTGGGAAGCCACATATTGGGAGGAAATGACAAGGATAATTTATGCTTGAACAGCTGAAGAAGAGGAGAATGGTGGTGGTGGTGGTGGTGGAGAGGTGGTTTTGTTTCGTTGGTGCTGCAGGACCTGGAAGGGACTGGAAAGCCAAAGCTGGTTATGCTGTGAAGATTTTTGTTGTTCTGCGTGAACGTCCTGATATTCCCACTGTAAGATCTGCTGTGTCAGTTCTGTTGCAGTTGGTACTTTAAGGCCTTTCTTTCAGCGTGGAAGCCCGTATTTGAAAGAGAAGGAGCTCACATGAGCGTTTTGTGCCAAGTGGTGTGGTTTTTTACTTGTTTTTAATTCTTCAGGGAAGCAGTCTGGCTCTGCAAAGGCTTTTTCTTGGCAAGACTGGTACAATCCAAACAGACGGTCAAAACGCCAGCGATCTGCAGAATGAGACGTGTCACCCTGAGTTATTTGGCAGATACCTGTGTCCTTGGTGGGAGGCATAGATTTGTAATATGCTATAAATGCTTTAAGGTAATCTCCAACCCTCCAGAGTACAGTTTTTATGAATATACAGCTCATTGATTTCAGTTGCAACAGCTGAGGAAGAAGGACAAGTGTCATGTGTAGTTTGAGTAATTCGCTAAAGTTGTTGAAAGGAGAATACATTCAAAATTAAAATTGGCAAATGTTTGCTGGTTTTTTGGTTTAGTTTTGGTTTTATTTAAACCAAACCAAACCAAAAAGCAACCAAACAATGACTTAGTAGGCTTTTAGCTCAGAATGTGTTTGTTCTCTCTCTTGATGGATAGTTTCCATATTCATTTATTTTTAAAGGATTATTGTCCACCGCCTTTCCAAATATTAGTTTTGGGAGGCACGGCTACTGTGTCTAAACGCTTCTCACCATTTGAAGGAAGCTCTCCTTCCTCGCAGGAAATCTATAGGAAGTCCTCTGGCGTAAAAGTTGTAGGGATCAGGAATACAAATACATTCTTTGTCACCCAGAATGTTGTAGGGGAGAAAGAGTCCTGAAACACTTGGGCTTTTCAGAGGGCTGTATTCTGTTTATGCAACCATTTAACCTCATCACCATTAGCATTGTTGTGGCTCTTTTTTAATTAAATGGCCGCATTGTTTGGGATGGGGGTGGAGGGTGGGAAAGAAACCTTGGGGTTTTGTCTCAATTGGTCTGCGTAGGGAAACGTGAAAAAGCAGACAGGCAAAGAGCCTTCAATGGTCTGCTAGAAAGCTTGAAACATTAATATTCGAGTGTGCCTGAACGGGGCATGGAGAATCGTATATATATTTCTTTCAGCACAGAGGAATACTGAGTAGTGGTGTTGCAGTCAATGCCGTGGTGTTTCATTTGGGGAAAATAGTCTCTAAGCGGAACTGTGTTTATGATGGAAGTGCAACCCTCCTGCTAGAGTGGTGAAGCACGCCTGGTTTCAAGTTTTTCCAGTAAAACTGAGGAAGGACTGGTTCGGTATTTGCTTGATTAGAAGCAGCATTGGTGGCTGGCAGTCACATTTTCAATACTTGGGGAACAAACTGCCTGTAATTATAGAAAATTGATGCAGATGCAATTCATCTGAAATTTAAGGATTGTTTGACAGATGAAGGGAGATGGTAGTAAGGAGGGGAAAAAAGCAGGGTATTTAGAGAATCACACATTTTTACTGCTAATATATAATCTCTTGATACATGCTATTAAATCGGCTGTACTCCAGGGTTTCTTGAGGCCTCCTAGCAACCGCTAGGTTCAAAGGCCATGCAAGGAGTTCGTTGTTCATGCGGAATATTAATTTCCCGGTGGAGGACTGACTTGGAGAAGAAACACTGAAAAAGAAAAACTACAACAATGTAGAGCTTTGACCTTGCACAAAAAGAGGTGTTGAAAAGTTCACATCCAATAAAATTCATATACATTACTGAAAAGGGGGAAATATACTTGAAATTTTTGGGAGATTGCTGCTTAATTGAAGGGAAAACAAAGAAATTGTATTAAACTGCCAAGCAGGGTAAAACTTAATGAAGCTTAGAAGGGCTCCAAACAGTCACATGAAATAATAGGTATAACTTTTGAAATGTTGGAAGCTCCTTGCCTTTTTTCTTCTTTCCCTCCTAAATAACAAAGGCAAATCTTGGATTTTGTTTCAGCAGAGAGGGGAACTGCAACCTGTGGTTGACCCAGCCGTTAAATGTTACCAGACCTGAGTAGTGCTCTGGAAAGAAGTTTGGTTGGGTTTTTTTGTAGGGTTTTTTTTTTCCTGTAGACTTTCTTGAACTACTTTAATTGAAGATCTTGGTGTTGGAGGTAACTTGTCAGTTTCAGATGGGGAGGCATAGGGTAACAGTCATGAAGGACTGTCTGAAGAGCTTTCTACAATGGTAAAAACTAATTCCAGAGTGTACATGTTTGAAGATTATCTTCTGAAAAGTCTGCAATTACTTTATTGCTCTTTGCTGTAAAATTTCTTTGCAGAGGTTTCAGTGCCCCGAAGTTGAAGGGTAAAATTCAGTCTTGGTGTTGCCCTACTGTTACTGGAGTTTGGTTACTAAGGTGAAGCAGAAGGGAAAGAAGAGAAGTGTGTAACATTGCTATCCAACCGATGGTATCTCTGTACAAATTAAAATTTGTAAGAGGGAAAGATGCTCATTCTCTATTTCAAGGATGCTTGATGGCAGGTCTAGGACTGCCTCTTCAGTTCCCTTGAACAGTAAGAAGGATCTTGGGAACCATTTAAACAAATTTTGAGAGTCCTGGATATATATTTTTTTAAATTTTTTTAAATTTTTTTAAGGTTGAACCTCTTGGCTTAATAAAAATTAATATTTGGAGATAACTATGCATGATATGAAGAACTCGGTTTAATGTAATTGAGAAATGACAGATAAATGCAAAGCATTGAAGCTCGTTCAGTTCTCCTGTCCTTTAATTCAGTTATCTAAAGGAATATGTTCTAGCTTGAAAGTAGCTGTATTGTAATAAATATTTAATGGAATAATCAGTATTGCATCACCTTCTTTTTCTCTCAGTGTGGTATTAAGAAACACCTTCCAGTTAATCTGCTTAACAGCAATGTGATCTCTTTGCCTCCCTGAATTCTGAGTAGTTTTAGGCTGTCTTAGACCAGACCCATTAATGGGACAGTAAAAACTGAGAGCGTGTAGGTGTCAGTGGCTGGCAGAGTGTCTGGTTTCGCTGGGACAGAATCCCTGGGCAGCCCTGGTCTGCAGGCCGTTAGCAGTTTGGAGTCAGCTGGGGCAGCTGACCCGAGCTGGCCACAGGTGTATCCCAGACCATAAGCATCTTGCTCAGGATAAAGGGAGGAGTTTGCTGAGGATGGGAGAGGGGTGTCCCCTTTTGCTCCTGAGAACTGCCTTTCTGTTTATTGTGACCACATACGTTTGCTGGGCTGAGTGTAACTATGTTTACTTTATACTGGTAGGGGTATTAGTTTGGCTGTTTCATTAACTCCGTTTTCATTTCAACCTGTGACTCTTCTCTCCTTTTCCTGATCCCTCTTCTTGGCTGGGGTGAAAGTAACTGCTGTAGTTCAGCCCTGGATATGGGCTAAATGTAGACACAGGGCTAGCTTTGCTGCTTGGCTCCTGCTCCGTCTCCTCTGCTTCAGCCTGTGCTGGCCTGGTCAACCCCAAGTAGATCACTCCATTCAATTAGTTTAGGGGCTGCGGTTGCTTTATTGCTTGGGACGTTGCTCCTCGGCTCACCTTGATGTTGCAGTGGCCTTGCAGTCACTTTGGGCCTCTGTCCTCCGTGGCATCCGCTTACCTTGACAGAGAAATAGGAACTTTCACTGCAACCTTTTCTGGGGTAGGGGGCCTAAATGTGCTCTATCTTAAGACCACAGGCTTGGTCCAAGTTCATGGACCAGTCATTTTTGTACAGTTTCTAGCTCATTTTGTTTTTCTCCATGGTTTCTTCCCTAAAAGAATACAACAGACAATCTCTCTCGTTCTGTAGAACCCTGGTTTTCACTTCTGTGCAGTATTAGCTCACATACATCGCTGTGCCCATGCCTGTGTCTTGTGCCACTGCCTCAATGCCTGAGCCTTTCCCACCAGATACCAAGATATTTTCTGCGTATCTGTGACTTCTCTTTTAGACCAACCTGTGGATGGTGTCCTGTGTACTGCTCATGCATTCAGCTGACCCAGCTGCGTTTGAGGTACCTGTTGTTCTTCCTGGCTGCTGTGACCTATGAGCAAGGGGATCCAGAGTGGCTTTTTAGTTCACAGCATTAGAAGTAAAATCAAACAGAAACAAAGGTTAGAAAGAACCAGAAGTTTTTGTGTGGCTATCTTACCTAGACCCATTCATGTTTCTATCTCAGTTCAAAGCACACATCCCTAAGTTTCAGGTTATTTTTTCTCCCCAGCCTCTGTGGTTGCTGGCATTCAAAGTCCCCGTGTTCGTTCTCTCTGCTGGTTTGCTCGGACCTTCAGCCAGCTCAGGGTGCACAGAGGTGCTCCAGGATCAGGTTTCCAAAGGGCGTCGTATCACTGGTGTTTGCAGAGAGGTACGAGTCTGAATCTGTAGGAGTCCTGTGATTGAAGTAATTTGTTACATGCACAGTAGACATTGTGATAGCCTCCTGAAGATACAGGAAACTTCTCTTTCAAGAATAGAAAAGAGTTCAGAACACAGTACTACTGATTCATCACAAATAGCTCCCAGTTTTTCACAGGTGTAGAAGTTATACAGTGTCTTTATTGGCAACATTTGATAAACCCAAAGGGTGTTGAATATCTTGCCATTTTAGAATTGAATAGCAACCACAGCTTCTCAAAATGCGTTACTTGTTGGAGGAGGCTGAAATGTGAGGATTTTGCAGATCACCTTGGTTTAGCTCAGTGACCTGCTCAGTTGTGAGCAACAATAGGCCTTAATTTGTATGCAGGAGAGTTCATCCCAGAGTAAACTGCGATCTTTGTGACATTCTTTGAACAGTTTATCAGAAGTTTAAGTACAATCAGGCAGGAAGACTAAGAAGATTATATTTTTCTAAGTGCATCTTAGAAGTCCTCCAAAAATTTAGGAGTTTCTTTTGGGGAGCATCTTCAGTGTGACTCTTGCTTCATAACCTTTAGCAGATTGTAGCATATCTCTGTGAACATCATTAAAACTGAATCAACATCCTATCACCTAAACTTGGCTGTGATTCAAGTAAAGCAGAGCTGAAAAAAACATTTTAGATACAATTACTCTTGGCTCCTCCTGAGCATGTTTTTACCTGGTTGGAAGAGGCCAGACAGTATTAAGGCCGTGATCAAAAATTGTCAGCTAATTTAGAACTTGAATAAGAATTGCTAAATAATACAATATTAATTGTGGCAGTTGTTTGGTTTTTTTCTTTGAAGAGGATGATACATTGCATTACTATAAATGATAAAGCTATCATTAAAGCATCAAAACAGATATTTAATGGTTTTGGTGGAGTAGATGTAAGAAGTATCTAGTGGATACTTCATGCAATTCTGCCTAACCATTGGGTTTAATTTTCACCAGAAAAAGGAAAAGGAGTAGTGACTATTGAAACTGAGACCTGAGTGTCTGAACTTAACCAGAACACTTTCAGTTATAGGTCTTTTTTTTAAAAAAAAGTCTCAGGAAATAATTGTGTGCTTCTGTACTTGTCCTTGCAATAATTTTTGGTATGAAGACCAAGGGCAACCAGTGTAGTCCTGGGAAAAATCCTTGACTGTTGAAGCTGGAAAAGCTCTTCAGACTAGCATTTGTTGTTCCTAAGCGACTACCTGTAGCTATGTGGGGGATATGGAAGTTGTTTATAGCTGCTGGCTTGCTATTTTCAGTTGGCTGCTCTACTTGTGCTATTTTGTATCTCACTTTTGGGTGAACATATAGGTGTTGGAATTACCTTCCTCAAATAAACTGTGGAGCAGCGGAGAAAGAAAAAAGCAAAAAGGAAGACCTGGCTTTACAGGAAACATATTTGGGCATGCAGGATTGGGTAGAGCAGTCTAGTTTAGGCAGAGCCCTGGGCTCTGTTGGCAGCTTTTAAGCAGTCTGTGAAAGGTAACTGAAACAAGAAAACTTGCTTTTCGGCAGGCTTGAATTCGTTATTGAAATAGTAGCAAGTTTCCCTTTTCCGTCCTTCAAAGAGAGATTAAAATCACTGGGTTTGAAAATGAGGGAGGTGAGGGAAGTGTTCCCAGTTGTGTCAGTGATCATCTTTGTTTTTCTGGGTACTTCACCTGTTTCTGCAGCTCCCTACGCTTGGATTGTAATCCGGGCAGTAGGAGAACTGTCCTCCTAATCTTGTACTGTAGTATTGCCAGTCACAAAAAAAGCCCTATCTCAGCCTTGGCCTTGAATTGGTAACAGTGGACGAGAATGAACATCCGTGTCAATGGTTTTATTGGATCTTCTAGGATGTGAAAGCAGAAGGCAAAAGGTGAAGAATGAACAATTTATTTGAGGAACTGCTTTTAATTTGTGGCCTTTTGTGTGGACCTATGATTCTTGAGGGTAGGGATGACCTTTGTATTTTGGGTATTGTGAAGAAGCATGAATTGATTGTATTTATACTGGGTGTTCATTTAATGAAAGTAGCAAGAAGAGAGACTGCAGAGACCTGTTGCAGGTCTTTCATTTTGTATCTGTCCTGTAAAATTTCAGCTAACTTTTATTTCTGTGGGATCCATTGGAGGTGTTAGTGCATTCATGGTGTTGGTCCATTGCATGCTTTAGCTTTCAGCTGAAATTACTAAGCAGGAACTGCTTCTGTTTAGCAGTTTTTCTTTACAGAGATTGTCCAGGTAGCCTCGATGAACTGTAGCCCTCTCTCCTTTATGCCTTTTTTACTAGGTTTTTTAGTTTGCAAAGTATGTCTAACATTAGAGTAGAACAAACTCCTGGACGCTGATAGTCATCTTCCCAAATACGATGGAGAATGTAGCTGCAGTTTGCCTGGGATGCTGGAACTGAAGCAATACGAGAATATCTTCTTGGTTTTGGATACTGTCCTCAGTGTGGTGCGTGTGTCCACGAAGCATCTCGCACACCCATTCTCAAGGTGCTGATAGTGAGTAGAAATCTGCATTTAGTGATCTCAAAAATCTTTTCCAGCTACTATTTTCTTTCCTGGCTGTATTGTTTAAAGGAAAAAAATGAATGGTGCTTTGTAGTGGATTTGACCTCAACATTTTGAGGCCCGAAGCGTATAATAGACAATTCAGAAATACTTAATGTGGCCTGGAAAAGGCAAAGTTCAGTATGAAAGCTGAGTTCATCATAACACAGGAAGCTGTGCTGGGAGAACCTAGATTATATAAACTAGTTTTCTTGCCCATTTGTGTTCTTTTAATTTCCTCCATAATTTCCTATGAATTTCCTGTTGATGACCTGTGACCTAGTTTCAGAAGATGAACTTCTGACCATATATGATAAGGTTTTAAACATCGTAAATTGCACTGTTTATCTTATAAGCCACTAAAGATGATGTACTAAATTTCATTGTGGTATTTAACTTTGCCTCTTACATTTTCACTGTGTTTTAGAGCAAAGCACCAGTCTTTATTTTCATAGGATGTTCTAAATTCAGCTCTCCTGAGAATTTACGTTCTTGGATCATACAGTGACCTTGTTTTACTACACATAAGCCTTAATCTAAATATTTTTTTAAGCAGGGTGAAACGGAAATATTTTTTTACAAGGTTTTCTTAAGATTTATGTGCTTTTAGGTGTAAATACTGCATGGCTGGATGTGTGAGTAGAGGGAACAAAAACTTCAGAGGAAAAGGTTTATTGGCTTTAACATTTCAGTTTGAAACAGCTGCAACCCCCATGTGTAAATTGTGCGTGTCTGCAGCACATCTCTTCTGAGAGATGGGGGCAGATATCTCTGGCCGTGGAAAGTTCACCCAAGGCCCAAGTGGCGCCTCAAGTCTCTGGTGTTAACGTCAGGGCAGGTTTACTGATGCAGAGACGGATCACAGGTGGGACCAGCACAGCTCTCTGCTCTTAGTCCACACACTGGCTCCCTCCCTTTGTACTAGTCCAGTCCAAAATTGTCAACAGAGGAAATCCATCTTTTGGGGAATACTTAGGGGTTTATATTATGTTCCTAGGTCTTTAGTCTCTGCTTTGATTGTGGATGGATGGAGTTACTTTCTTGCTCTTCAGGTACAAATATTTTACAGTTGTACATGTTAAACTGGTTTGTGATGGAACCGATGAAAAATCTTAGGGAAATTATGGGGTGTGCTGTGTACGTATACGCTTAGTCAATAGGATCATTGTATGGAAGTTCTGTGAGACCAAGGCTAAGTGAAAATCGTTTGGGCTTCTGTATGAGTCAAGTGTGCTTCCATAGGCATTGAATTTCAGGCGTGAAATCTTGAAAGTGTATTCGCATAGGATGTCTGCATAAGAATGGATCTGGCTGGAATATCGTCACAGAACACAGAAGCAAAAAATGGTTTTCTGCATTTTTTTTCCAGACAGCTCTAACGAAGTATGAAGTCCCCGTTTCTTTTCTGAACAACTTTTCAAATGAAACATTTTGCAGATTATTTTTTCTCCCCTAAAATCACGAGGCGTTTTCCTTTGAGTCAATCTTAAATTCAGTGTGTATAATTATTTTAATTGCAGAAATATTCTCGAGTAACCATGAGTGTAAAATTAAGGCATCTCTTGGAAACTTTGCTTTAAAAACCACGTTCTTAACTACCTCTTTCCACGAGAGGGTGAAGTGGCTTTGTAAGGTGTTGTTTATTTTAGAGCCACATGCAATAACTTTTCCTCAGATACATGGTCTGCCATATTGTCCTGTGCAGCACAGTAAAACATAATTTATGTAAGTTTATTAAATTTCATATGTTGCAAACCTGTACTCCGGGCATGTTTGCTAATGGTTGTATATGAGAATGCGTGCTAAGTCCTCAAGGGTCCCATTCTGTCCTTTAGTGGGAAAAGCGCACAAGTTTTCAGTTCACAGTTCAGGTCAGAAACCTTAACTCCCAGCAGTGCCGCTTCCCTGAATGATGCACGTACCCATCTCTCTGGCACATGTTCTTTGCCTACATGAGGGAATTGAAAGGGGTAAGGAGGGCATAGCTGGAACTGCTGAGTAATGCTCCCTTCTAATTGAAGTCGGCCTTTGAATAAGGGCTGTAGATTGGACAGCTAGAGAAACTGGGGCAGGCTTACCAGGAACAAGGGTGGGTGTGATGGCAGCGAACAAAAAGAGGATCGTGGGCAGCGTTGCTGTTCTGCCAGAGCAGGCTCGTGTTCTTGCGTCTTGGCCACAAGAAGTACACTTCCCCAGATTGCAATTTAAGACATTTAACTTGCTGGATTTAAATCAGGACCATCGCTTCTTCACTTGTGTGTCTCTGAGCTCGTTTTAAAGGGTAATACTTGATACAACTTTTTTCTGCCTACCAGATGATAATCTCATTCAGTTTTCATCCCAGTGCTGATTGTTCTAAGTAGAGCCATAGGCATGCAGTGGTACAGTGCACTCAGCTTTTCATGGCTATCCCTTTTTATCCTAATAGTGTTCCCTTTTTCACATCTTCAAGAAATGCAATAAAATTAAGTGTTTCACTGTAGCTTGCGTTTTGAGTTAAATCATTAAAAGGTACGTTTAAAAAGTTGAGTAAAAAAGCTTTACTCGCATGTCACCATAATTCATTAACCTGTTAATGGAGCAGTTAAATAGGGTGGTGTATTTCAAGCAATAAGCAAGCATGCAAAGTGATGTTGATGTTGGGTTTTAATCATGGATTGGTGTCAAACCAAGCTCTGTCAATACTTGTTGTGGCAAAATTGTCTGATGGTGCAGCTGCCCTTGGGAAGTGTCATTTTTATCTCTGGTAGCACATTTCCTTCAAGCCCAACTTTTCAGATCAGAGCATTTCTCCTGTGCTTTATTTGGTGGGTGGATGTGTGTATGTGGTTGCTGTGCATAATGTTGAGAGGACTGTTTTGTTATGGGGTTCCAACAAGGAGAAAAAAACCAATCTAAAACCTGCTCTAGTATACGTTGCTGTGTAATGACAGTTTTAGACTATGGTTTTCCAGCAAGAGCCGGAAGGAGAAAATTGAAAAATTTTCTTTCTTCTGCCACGAGTGAGAACTCAAGAGTGGCTGTGCCAGTTAAGACCCAGATCTGTCTTGCCCACTCTGCTACCAAGGTCAAGAGGCAACATCAATCCCCTCTCTCCAAAATGCAACACACAAACTCTAGATTCCTGTATATTAATAGTATTCACGTCATCACACATTCATTTTCTGAAGTCATGAAAGAAGCATTTGTTAATTATTTCTGTAATTCCATGTATTCCTTTTTTCACTTATTTTTAATCCCCTAGTTCCTCCCTTTCCTTCCCCTCTGAATTCTGGGCATCATGAGCTGTCTCATCTTGAAGGTGACACATGCCTAGATGAAAGGCTTGCATTAAGCAGGAGTTTCTTGTTATATCAACTCTTGACATTCCAAAAATGTCAACTCCTGATTCACATTGCAAACAGGATCTGGTGCCAAGACATGAGTTGTTTCCAAGTCTTCCACTTATAAATAAGGTAGAACTGCTGTCTCAAGACTGAGTTCTTCTGAGAAAATAATGCAGAAGTGTATCCTAATGTTTCATGTCTCCAAGGTATCCCCTTTCCTCTGGAGGTGTTGACTGCCTCACAAGATTAATCTTGGCTGAAGGGTAATTGTTCAGCTAATAGCTAAAGGCTATAACTTTCCAGCATGGCTTCCTGAGCTTGTGACACGTTGAGTGTCTCGATGAAAGCGCTGGTTTTCACAGGAGCCAAGCATTCAACATCTCTGAAGGCTGGTAAATTGGACTGTGCAGGTTTCAGAATTCACATGTCTGGATTTGCCATCTGGGCCTGAACTGACCCCATCTATGCACTTGGCAAACAGGCTGCCTTTGAAAGTGATGGCAGAGCGTAGAGCTGAATATCTGTCCAGTTGCCATCGTTTCTTTGCAGAGCTACAAGAGCATCCATCAAACTTCTGTCTGTCCTCAAGCCCTGTTAATTCAGAGACCGACATCATAAAAATCAGTTTTCTGAAATAGATTTCAGGTGTGTTGTCTAAATGTGGGTGGAGATGACAACATGTGGTGATGCTGTGTGTGCACCACGTGGTCCAACCCTCCAGAAGGATGCTGTGTGCACATTCAGCGACGTTCATGGGAATCATCTTTTTTTTGCTGTGTACGTGCAAAATGATTTTACTGCATGTGCTGAGTGTCTTAATATATTTATATAGGTTATATATCGTTTCACTTTATGCTTATGTTCTTTTTAAGACTGGTCTCTTTAATCTCCACCTTTCTGCTGAAGGTTTAATGTTCTACTTAATATAGCATCAGAGTCCATCCATTTCATCTGTTCTGTTTGAGACGATATTGTATACGAGTGTGAGTGTATTTTGTTTGTGCTTTGTGTACATCTGCAGGTGTTTAATTAAGAAGTACATGCTGTTAGTAATTGTAATTGATGTTGCAGATGTGTTTCCTAGCAAGACTAATACATAAACATTGGAAAAACAATGCGAATGGTAGAAAACATAGGATGCAAACCAGTAAAAATGATAGAAAAGTGATGACACCTTAATAATAGACTTCATTTTAAGAAATATTAAGAATTCACTCTTAGCAGACTTTGAATTTGTGACTTCTTGTCTCATCTGCAGAAGTGCTGTTAACCGCTGTTGTTGCACTGAGTTTCTTGCAGGAGATTGATTTTTGTCCTCTCCGGTCCATAATCTGATCTGCCTAGCGGGTACTTAATCGGAGTAACTTCAATGCAGATGATTTTTAGAGTCTGAAGTTACTATTACATGTTAAAAAAATTAGCATTTCAAATTAGCGCACACTAAAAACATATCAGATGTCCCTTACAGCATCTAAAAACTTTATTTTGTGAACTCCTGAAAAAAAAAAAAGTGCTTTTAATCTGTATTAGCTAATCTAGAAGCAACAGCAAAGGTCAAATGTTAAATGTTTAATTTGGCTTCTCTAATTGTAGGATTATTGAAAATGACCTGAGAGACTATGAGGTCAGATTCTTCTTGGTATACTAGTGCAATTCTATTGATTGTTAACTGTGTTGTTGCTGGTTTATTGTAGCGTGAGAGCAAAGGCAAGGCCTCCGAATCCATTGCTGGCAACAGAAGAGTTTCTCTAGACAGAGAGCCGGGCAGCAGAGTTGGACTTCACTTGATCATGGTCAGGGAAGACCAAGGATCATGTACAGTATGAAAGTCAGCACACTTCAGTTCTCCGTTTGTTAGTGGTAGTGTTTTATTCCTAATTGTCTGATTTAACGGGAGATAGGCATGCTCCTGTTGAGCAATACTGCATCTTTGCGCTAACATCATTGAAATGAACGGTGCCACTACTGAGACGGGTGGTCTCAATCTGGTCTTGCACGTGCACAGAGGTTGGTGATCCCCTGCTTGTACAAGGGGTAAAAGGGGACCTGGAGCTCTTGGTACTCAGGTGGAAGCAAAGGAGAAGATCCTCAGGCAATTCTGTCAAAAGCATGTAGGTGAGGGAAGAGGAAGAACTTCAGCCTAAAGTGGTTATTGCTGAGCATTACTTGCAGACAATCCTGAAATGAGGGCAGGGTGCCGTATTTTGCGGTAAGGTGTCATGCCTTGCTGAAACCTGCTATAGTGTGACACTATAGAGTTTGCCTTTCCCTCTGATGATCCTGAGCCGCACCTCACCGTCATTGCAGTATGACAGTCCTTCCCCTTGATGTTACTGATAATTTGAGGACAGGGTGTTGGACCAGAGGCTGACACTTAAGAGAAGCAAGGAGCAAACTCATATGTTCAAAGGGAGATTTCCCTTGAGCGGAGGCTGCAAGGCTTTCCCCAATAGTTTATTCACAACTAGCTATTAAAGAAAGCCAGGAAGGCTTTGTGAGCTGTGTTTTC
>WEIS01001944.1:0-17761 GCA_013389965.1 Todus mexicanus | reverse complement strand
CCTGCTCCATGGCTGACATAACCCTACCCACGACTTGCTTCCAGGTTGCACGGCAAGTCCCTAGGGCGATGGTTCACTTCCAGAGACAGTTTCATGAAGCTAAAATAACCCAGAAGCAATCAAGCACAACCATGGAGATTCTGACAAGGAAAAAGAATAGTCTGGTGTTTTGCGTACTCTGAGGTAAAAAATCTTCCTGAGTTTACTGATTTATATCTTCACCAGTTGACAGTCATTTATCACATCCTATCTCTACCCAGATACACAAACCAAAGGAAATGCTAAATGCACAACCTGGAACTAAGTATGCACAGAAACACAACAGGACATAGAGCCTGAGCATGTAAGAGTCTCCTATTTAATTTATCATGGGTAGAGCAGAGAAGACTTTACCATGGATTACTGGCAATGTAATGGACAAGGAATACATCCTCCTGGATTAGACAACCAAAATGTTCACTTCTTAATTGAAACATGGACTATTAAACTGCATGGATAACTACTCCTGGTCAATCCTTCAATCTCTCTCTGCCAGCATTCAGGAGATTCTTCAATTTTATGGCCTAAAAATGTACAACCCCAAAACAATTCTGAACTTGGGTATTAAAATACCATGTTGAACCAATCAGTGGCTGCTGCTGTACCAGAAATGTCATAGTACACAGAGTCCTCATTTCCAAGCTCACAAGATGCAAAGGGAGCAGCTGATGCAGATGCATGCTTATTTCCTAGCATATAGATGTGTTTTCAGCAGTTATACATCAGTGTAATTCTATTAAAACCAATTACTTCATTTGAGTTTATGATTATGTTGCTTCTGGCTCCAAAATTCTACAATAGGATTATTTTTCAGTAAACATAACTCAAGGCACACTTAATTAGTGTTCCTAAGTACAAACTGGGAGAGTATGGACAAATAGAAGCTACTGAATTTCATGCTATAAACCGTTTTGGACAATCATTTACACTAAGATGGTGATTCTTCTACACCTGTCCAAACAAACACAGATTCAGGCATGCTTCATCAACAGCTGGTTACTTTAGATTTGCATCAGTAAACAACTGTTGGACTGTGTAACTACAACAGAAGACAGAAGCATCATAAAAAGGTTGAGCTGATACGTATCACCACCTATGAGCTGTACGCATCATCATGAGCCAAGACCTCTGTGAATTCCATTTGTAAAAATCATACATCTTCAGACACACGATAAATACAAATCACAATTCAACATGCCTGCAATAACGTTTTCCTACGAAAATTTCCGTGACTGCTGAGAACTTCAGCAGTAACATACAGAAGAACAGTGGACAAAACTGTTAATGTTTCACTCCTTATTTTACAGGTTTTCACCACTGGAAATCTTTATTTTTAGCTGAGGATTTATTTTGTTTTTGAAGCCAAGAAGATTTTATATAAGGACTTTAGCTCCTCCAGTCTAAGTTTGATGAAATGTCTTTAAACAACAAATTTAATTTAAACAGTGATTCACTGTTTAAAAATCCAATGATATTTCCTGCCTTGGTCTACATTTAATACAATTTAAAGAAACTCAGCACTACAAGAAGTTCTCCATTGCCATATTTAATGTAATGGAAAGTGATGCAACTAGAGAAGATAAACCTTTACTCTGAAAGGGTTTATGGGCCCCAGAGATGTCTCTTTTTCCTAGAATTAACACATTTATATTGAATTGTTGCTTACCTGAAAAGAGTTCATGTATCGAAGTGAAGGCGGCAAAGAGGTGGTACTCAAACCCAGTATCAGCAGTAATTCCAGACATGTTTCTGATGGAAACTTCAAAGCATGAACTCCAATATCACTTTCCCATGCATCAGCAAGGCTATAAAGTTAAAAAAAAAAAAAGAGAACTTTTTCATGTCCTTAAAACAGATATAAAACCCACGTTTCAAATAAATGCTAAAATGTGTCATAGTATTTTGATAAAAAAATCTCTTCACATTTTTCCTGTAAAAGTCATAGATAAGTGTGTTTTCCCAGAAATAAAAGGTGCATTTAGAGTGTCTCATCTGTACCACTAATCTTACAAAAAGATACACAGTGTGAAAGGAAAGTCTAGTATACATCAGAGCAATTCGCTCATGCTTCTAATTCGAAGTTTATTTCTGAACAAAATTTCATCTGCGACTTGCAATTTCCCATCATAAAGCATTTTTACATATAGGGTGTTCTACATAGAAGATAATGCCTCCACTTTTTATTTTGTTTCTAGAAAGAAAAATGTCACTTCACTTCTGAAAAGACAGGTCAGGCATGATTTTCAAAGTTTATGTTTGTGACGCTCTTGCTGGAACCTTACCAACAGTCTATAGTTAATTTTACACAGCTTTCTGCGTTAGATGTATTAAAAGTATTAAGATTTCTAGAGCTAGTCATAAGAACAACCTGCTGAAAACACATTTCTGTAAACTGATCTTGCTACCACATGCTGAAGAGCAAGATTAGTTCGACAAGATTAACTCAAAATACAAGAATGTTCCACTTCCGATCGTTCAGGATTGTTTCTTCCTTAATGCACAAGCTGTCAGACTGATCAGTGATCCAGTTAGTTCAGTAATTTTAACTGAGCAGCAAGTATCAGATACTCCAGGGAAAGACAAACGCTAATTACTATCAGCAGAGAGAGCATCACTTTGGGAGACAGTGCTTGCTACCCTTCCATGTCCAACACTACACGATTTCAATAAGTAATTTTAGCATCATCCTTCACTTTTAAATTCCTCCAGCTCTTCCGAAAATACGTAACTCTGACTGAACCATTCCTCATGAATGGATCAACTTGTTTTAATGTCCTATCCAGAAACAGCTGCAGATTTTTTAAGCATCTAAAACAGTAGGCATCATTTGAATGTTCAGCATGGTGAAAACTGAGCATGGCAAAAGCTTGAAGACCTACCTGCCAGTGGCCAAGGCCAAGCCCATCAGTGATGGTAGTAGTGCCTCTGTGGCAACATATTTAGGAAGGGGTGAAAAAAAACAAATAACAATTGCAGCCAGAGACAGGAGTGAGAATACAGGACAAAAACTACCCTGCAGAGAGCAAGATCAGTGAAGAAGGAAGGGGAGGAGGTGGTCCAGGTCCTGGAGCAGAGATTCCACTGAAGGCCATGGTGAGGCAGGCTGTTCCCCTGCAGCTCGGGGACATTAACAGCTGCGCAGATATCCACCTGTAGCCTTTAGAGAAATCCACACTAGAGCCCACAGGAGGCTGTGACCCTGTGGGAAGCC
Organism: Todus mexicanus; assembly: GCA_013389965.1. Taxonomy (NCBI): domain Eukaryota; kingdom Metazoa; phylum Chordata; class Aves; order Coraciiformes; family Todidae; genus Todus; species Todus mexicanus. The sequence continues at coordinate 14,511 of WEIS01001944.1, read as the reverse complement.
TGTGCTGGAGCAGGTACCAGGCAGAACCTGCTAGATTTGATTTGTAATAAATTAATTTCCCCACATTGAGTCTGTTTTGCCCATTACGGTAATTGCTGACCGATCTCTCCCTGACCTTATCTGGACCCATGAGCCTTTCATGGTGTTTTCTCTCCCCTGTCCAGATGAGGACAGCAGTGAAATAGCAGCTTTGGTGGTCACTTGGCATCCAACTGGGGTCAACCCGCCATGTCACACGTGGCTGAGACAATACCAAAGTACAGAGGCCAAAACCTACCACCCATTAACAGCCTTCACAATATGCAGTGTGTCAGTGGACACACTATTCCAGACATATCTGGAAAAGCTGTTTAAAGCTACCATAAAAACCCTTGTTTGCTAGGACAGGGAACTGAACAGTTTAGAAGACACCCTGGAGTATTTTCACTATTGAAAGGTACAAGTTCCAGTTAAGTCCCAAACAGCTTGTCTATACTGAAAGGAAGCAGGATTCTTTTGAAAGACTATGCAAGCAGCCAAGCCCAGGAGAGGCAGCCCTGACTGGTCCAGAGATTCTGTAAGTGCTCCAGGAGGAATATCTAGCTCTAGACTATGAACACACTGAGTAACCAGTAACCAAGGAGTCTTGTTAATTGTAATCCAGAATTGAGTTTTGCATTTGATTATCAGTTGTTAGCTTCATTTCCACACATAATTAGAAACTTGCCTTCATAACATTCCTTACTAGGTCTTTGTCTACGTTTTTTACAATCTTGTCTGGTGATACAGGCAAATTCAGGTGCAGTTAGAAAAACTGTGGCTTTCAATTTTTTTCAGAAAACAGCAAGTCTAAGCAAAGCACTGTGCAGGAAGCTCCAAACACAGCCAGAGCATTCAGAGACTGGAGGTGATATGCTCTGGAGGTTCTGGGTCTTGGGGAGGTGTTTCCACAGGTCAACATCCTCTCTGCAAAGAAACTTTTCAGAACTCCAAGTTATATTCAAAACACCACAACTTACTTCAGTACCCTGATTCTATTGTTGTGGTTTGACTTAAGGATCTGCTTTCTCTTTTTAAAATCCAACTCTTGCAGCCTTGACACTGCACTAGGGTGGGGGGTTTATTGTTGGTTTATTTGAGGGAAAGACTGCTCCCATAAAGACATACAGCCTAATTATATAGCAATTCACATTTATTAATGGCTTGGTTATTAGTATTTCCTGAAACAATTCCAGCGTACTCCCTTATTACAGACCACTTACATACTAGCACTTACTGCTCCAGGAACTCTCATGTTAGGAATTAGTCTTTACGACTTGTCTTTTCACAGTATTTAATACAAGTGGCTGTGGGAAGTCACTCCTTTATTAGATCATGTCTCTTTGTTCTTCTTTATCCCTATTACTCTTGGGTATATTTTTCCATAATCTTCACTGTACTGAAAGGAGAAAAATGTCTATGCTTCTTCACCTCAGTTTCACAGAATTTTTCTGTATAAGGAGAGTTATTTCTCTTCCAGTACAGGAGAGGAGACTTTGTTTTCTGCTTACTGAAGGAGGCAGATAGGCTGATAGTGTTCCTCAGGAGAGAGCACCCACAGAGGACAATTCAGCCCCTCAGCTCAGTGCTTCCTCCCAGACCAATCCCAAACATCAGCAGCCTGAGCTGCCTCAGAGTTTCTCAGCCAGGTAAAGAAAACTGCGTTTTGCTGTCCTGATCTTACAAAAATAATAATTCAATTTGACATTAAAATAGGATAAATTGTCAGAAAGAGGTTTTGGGAAGGTTGAGGAAGAAAACAGGAAAGAAACCAGTAGAACAGATGTGTGCATGGTAACTCTGGATGTAGATAGGACTTTGCAAGCATGTGCTCTCTTCCCTGCTCCTTAATACCTTTACTCAGCAATGAATTCTTGCTTCTAAGCTTCCCTTGAGAGAAAGCAGACTGGGCCAACCCTGCTCCTTTTGATAGTAAAGGCAACAGCCAGCATAATTCCAAGAGAGCACATCACATCTTGCTATGCCAGCTGAAAGCAGTAAGGGGGAGGTAAAACAGATTAACAAGAGAAATAATGCTATTTTATGTTCTTCCTTCTGCAGACATTCAACTTTTCTACCCTGCAAAGAAGCCTTGAGATTCTGGACTTCCCAGTCTGACCAAAAAAAAATTATGACCCTTGGTATCACATCAAGTTCATAAATTCCACACAGATTCCCTAAATCATCATGGGGTGCAAGACTGCATCTACTTTTGACCGAATTTATGGCAGGTAAAATCTCGGCACTACATATTGACCTTGACAGTTTTGAGGGAGATGTGACTCAGCTTTAGAAAACAGGCTTTAAAATAATAAGATGTAGTAAAATGGTCCAACCTAGAAGCTTGCTCTGAGTTAAAAAAAAGGACATCCCAGAGCTAATTTTTTCACAGGACATTAAATTCACCTCTGTAAATCCTCCTCCTCCTCCTCCAGTTTTTCCTGCCAGTGATCTCACCAAGAGGAAATCCCAAATTATTCTAAACATCCTGTCTGTCACTCCATCCTTCGCATTTTCTCCATTTGTTCTTTCTCCTCTCCTTCCCTAGAGCTTTTAAGCCTCTTAGTCTATTTCAGCCAAAATTTCTTAATGATCTCGAATGTATTGGGTTTGCAGAAGTTTCATGTTTTCCTGCAAATCGGTATCTGACAAGTGAGGAGAAATCCACATTAGTTATTCAACAGAGAAAAGATGCTAATGGAGCTCAACAACATATATAGCTGATAATGAAATGATATTTACCTGGGACAGTATTAGCATAAGCTCAGTAACACTATAAGCAAAGTAAACATGTTCTTCACAGTCTACTGCACTCCCTAATGAGTGAGCCAAACGGAGAGACTTGGTACTTTTACTTAAGTGCACACAATTTTGTGCGTTCAGGACAACTGAAAATGAAAATCTCTTAAGTTTGGGGCTGGAGAAGGGTTGGCGATAATGGAATGGATCCCCAGTAACAGCAAGACAGAACTCTTCCTAGCATTAACCAAACCTGAAATGCAGCCTCTGCAGATTACAGTGACACCTCAAACACACCCCTTTTGTTCCATCTACAAGATACACATCACTGTCATCCATGAAAACCCAATAAACAGATATACGATCAAAAGATATAATTTAAATCTTCATATAACTTTCATTTTGAGAAAGTCACAACCACATATGATGAATGCTAATCGAATTGTTTAATGTATTTCTGGCAAACATTTCAGAACTGAGCTAAAGTTGTACAGAAAGTGAACGGCACAATTCTGCTCAGGGAGGAAGGTACTTGGCTATTGTGCTAGATGGTGATACAAAACAACTGTGCTATGTCCTAAACTGTCAGAATGGAGTATTCGAAACAAGTAAGAAATAACAGTGAATGGCTGAGACTACCTTCCCCCTTGCCCTTCCTCTAAGGAATGGGTTGTTTGAAGGAGTAATTTAGAGCATGATACGACTGTCATGTTCTCATAACCAGTCAAAGAAATATGGCTAGGAAAGTAAAACTCCTATAGTAATATGTGAAAGATGTTTTAAAAAAATGAAGTGGAATTTTTAAAGCTGTTTAGCTGATAACAATGGGAAATCCAGGGAAATTTGGATTTCTTAAAAAATACAGAAAATCAGCAAATGTTATCTGAAATGGAACCAATTAATTTTGAATGCAGAGATGCACAAAACTTGAAAACAACTACAGAGGTAAGTCTAAAGATAAGAATTACTTCTTCAGCAGAAGTAATTGACCACAATGATTTCAGATAAGCACATTTGATTCACCGTGCATCAGTGAATGGTATTTCTTCACTGCTCATTACAGAGTTGACCCCAAAAAATTGCTAAAATACCTACATAAGTCAGAGCAACAATTGAAAATTGTGTTCTTAAAAGCAAGGTTTAGGACACCAAAATAATCAAATACATTTATTTTGTAATTCCTTAAGTACTAGCAAAAAAAGACAGTCATCCATCAGCCCATGAAATCCACCCATAAGGTCCCAAGTCTTCACAAAAACCACAATAATCACAGTATATCAGTACAGCAAGAGAAATCTCCGTATTTCAGAACCAGTAAAACACAAGGATTCTCACAAGATTTTGAAAAACTGGAACACATTTCTCACTAGATTGCATTTCTTTCTAAAGAAGCCTCTTCCATCACTGCCAAGGCCATTTCTCAGTTGTAATCACCCTCCATCGTGCATGATATTTACTTCAAAATGTAGCTCTCTCACCAACAACCAAAGTAACTCTGCTTTTGAAGAGGAACAGGTAAGCCCTTTTTTCTTTTCCAGAGCGTCCCCATCACTACCTCTGGTTTACCAGGCTACTTCTATAAATACATTAGCCTAGAGTAGTCTACAGAGATCAAAACTGGAAAATGAAAAAGCTCTTACTCGGAGCACTACTCAGTATTGCTACCAAGGCACTGGATTAACATGACTTCATTATCTATGATCTAGGTAAATGTGCCCTGCATTTAGGGCTCCAAACGCTGCGAAACCCTTGAAGGAGATTAGCGTTAGTTATGGCTTCAGTGTTTGGCTGAATCAATCCAATATAAAAGCTGACAGAAGCTCAGCCCTGACTCTTGGAGTTCACTGAATTTTGTTAAAGTCGCCCTTTCCATGAGCTACAGCTCTGATATAAATGACAGATGACTTTACTGAACCAAAGGACAAAACTGCTAAATTAAATAACTGTTTGTAAAAATGATTTAATCAAAAAACAATTCTAAACTACGGTTGATAATGTCTCTATGTACTTAATATACCAGGAGGCTGAGTTATTTATACTTTTAATTATCCTTGCAGTGATCTAAAAAAGACATAAAAATCAATGCATTAGCTACTAAATTAGCTACTAAATTCTTACCAAAATTTAAATAATAGGGAACACTAAGAAGTGCAGTGCTTCCACAGGGTACAGCAAAATCCTTTGGAAAAAACCCTTATTTTACAGAATCACTCTGAAAAACCTTCCTTTACAGAATCACTGCTTCCCTCCTTAAACGAACATTTGCAGTCATGTTCTAATGCTGCTTAGTAGTTGGGAGTGTGAATCACATGGGTTTTGAGCAAATCTTCTCCAGGATCTGTACCAGTTGCATGGTATCCCAAACCAACAGGTGCTGAACCTCTCACAAGAGTCAACAATGGGAAAACCAGAAATTTAACCCACTGGTGTCCTTGCAAGGAAATGAGCAAGCAAAGAGGAACACATCAAGGAAAGTAAGTACACAGAGAGCAGCAATTCAGGGACCCATGTGAGAAGGTGCTTTTTCAGAATCCTAGAACCATTAAGGCTGGAAAAGACCTCTAAGATCATCAGGTCCAACCATCAACCCAAACTAGAATGGATCACTAAACCATGTCCTGAAATTAAGATTTCTTGCAATGGAGTGGACAACAATACAGTGAACAACAACAGAAGCTCCATTTCTAAGTTGTAAATGTTATTCTTTTTCAGTGCATCACTACAGAGATGGGACGAAGGCTTATTTAACTCAACTTCTATAATTTCACGAGTCTTAAAATACTCTCTGCTGTAAAGTATTCTTACAAGAAATTTACTGATATATAACCCTTATAACAAAGTTACATCATATATAGTACATATACTTCAATGTAGGATATGAAAATATATTAGCTATAGAAAAGTTAATATCATTATACAATTATGCATATTTATATAAATCATAAAAAGATGTAATAGTTGTATACACAAACACGCAATCATTATTAACTGTCTTCCGTCCTTTTTCTGAGTAATGTGTATTTTGAATGGAAAAATTGCATTTCTGGAGTCTGGTCAAAAAGAAATTATCTAGAAATCCACTACAAAACCAATTCAGTAGGTTTAAAGTATCTTATCCTACAAAATGTAAGTCCTTCTTGAACTTGAAGGACAAGTTATTTAATACCAATAAAAAAGGCTTATAATGAAAATTCAAATTTAACCTCAGAGTACCGTCTGCCCATTGCCATAATATTTTTCAGACAGGCTAACATAAGAAGTAGTAAATGTTCTTGTAATACTTCAAAGGGCCTTTTAAGTACAATTATGCTATTTAGTCCAGTGAATGCTTCTGTGATTTAAAATAGATATTCCACATGCATTTTCTCATTTCTCATTTTAATATGCAGCACAGATTAAATATTGCTAGATTAAGTAAATACTATTAGCACACACAAAGCCTGTGTACAGCCCACAAAATTCAATTCTTTTTTATCTCAAAGCGGTAAAGGGCAAAACCAGAAAACCAAACAACTGTGTTAGTGCATAGCGCCAGGACAGACAAGGTTGTTTAGAAGTAGGTTATTCCTCTGAAGCACAGAAAGCTGTCTCGACATAATGCAACTTTTTTGCATGGAAATAAATCTTGATATTTTAATCCTGCCGGGGTTTAACTTTGCCTTGGAGCACGTAATTTCCAAGTAATGCTCAAAATATTTCTCCAGTCTAAAGATTTTTGGGTGTTCACCAACTGCTATTCTACATTGCCTTCCTTCCTCCAGCTGGCTGCTATGCAATTTCAAAAACATTAATTTTAAGTTGTAAACCCTATCACCCATTAAATATTTCTGTTCCACTGCAAAACAGCACCAACAGTATCTGCAGAAGACAAAACAGAATTTCAGCTGCAAGAATCACTGAAATAAAGCTTAAACATCACAGGGAAGGATTAGCAGCTCTTCAGCTATTCTGCAACCTTTAAATTGAAGATTCATAATACCTAAAATGAACGTATGAACAGCTAAACTGAGCAACAATATCTAAAACTGACTTATTTTCAATAGGACATCTAGATGTATGGGACCATGAACGCTTCCAAATGCACTGAGCTTAAAATTCATGACACTACTCAAACCATGCACAGATGGCCAGTGAGGATAACTGTGGCATTATCATCTTTATTTAGTTTCAGCACAGGTAAGCAAAAATAGGCTGATCATAGAACAAAGAGAGAAAGGAATTTTAATTTTGCAGGAACTGACCTTGGATATAAAATCTCAAACCTGCCAGGCACTTCCCAGGGTAAGTCCTACGAGGAAAACTACAGTGCATAAAGGTACAGTAGCAGCAGCAGCTATATCCACAGAGCCAACTCATAATACTGTCTATGGAGAAAGAAATTCTATCTTCATTCATCTGCAAGATCAAGAGTTTGTGGCAAAAGAGGAAGCTGTAAAAGCAGAAAACTGCACACAATTTTCACCAGTTTCACTGAAGTTCTGCTTTAGAGCAGGAGGAATAAAAGCTCATGGAGAAAACAGCTCCTGCTGGGCTCGTGAAGTTCAAACTTGTACAGACATAATAAGAAGAAAATATGGCAGACAGAATTCAGCAGATTTATACCATATTTCCTTGAAACTACTTTTTCTAATACCCTACGACATTTTTGCCTAGCTGGGTGCAAGAGCAGAATTCATATGTTAACTTAGAATTTATCCTTACAAATGCAAGAAAAGCACAGGAGCTCTTGCTGGGCACTGCCTCAAGTCTGCTGTGGCTGCTTCTGAACATCCACACTATGGAGAATTGCTGGCACAGCTCCAAAGTACAATGTAATTGCAGGCTTCTCAGTAAAGCAATGTGGACCACTAAAAGGAGAAGCAAATTACTCTCGTAAAAACTGCATGGTCAATGCTTTAGAATGTGCCTTTTCACTTTAATGTTTGTGTTAAGGCTTTTAAGCTGCAGGTTTTGAATGTCTTACTGCATTCCATGTGGGAAGAACTCAAATAATTTTTCTGAAAACAATAAAGATCAGATTGTTGCAGCTAGATCACCGTTGATAATTCACAATAGTAGATGTCACTGTTGATGGTCATCACCCATCTAGACTAGACACAGTTCTACTGTGACTCTAGACTGAAGTTTTCTTGGATATGCCTACAGCTCAGAAAGAAGGGATAGCCTTGCCTGCTCCTTAAAATATTTCTTTTCACCTTTACCACCTCTTGATTCCTTCCTGGGTACATCTTACTCTAAATTAGAACAGATGGCTCATAATTTCCCTAATGTATGGCAATAACTGTAGACTACTGTGCTTGGGATGGATGCAAAGGACACAGAGCAGTGTGCTAGCAACCTACTGCTAAAAGCCTGACTACCAGTGCCATCCTCCTTACAGGGAATATCAAATGGGAGCAGCAGTACCACTGACCTAAAAAGCCTCCCTTCCCAGCATGTATAAACCAAGTACTCAAATTCTGAGGCTACACATAATTTTTACTTACTTATTTATTTTATTTATTTATTTACCATTCCAAAACTTCAGGGATATAGAAAAATAAGGGGCACTGCCCTGGTAAATGGGAGTAAGCCTCCTCTAATAACTCATTTACTGAAGGGTAGAAGTGCCCAGTAGGTAGGTCTGTAGAACAACAAAGTACTATGTAAAAGCTCCTTCATGGCCACTACTGACATCAATATGGTTACCCTACAGTAAATGCAAAGTAATTCCAGACAGCTCACCCTTCAAAGATTCATGTAATTTTAAGGAAGCATTTCCACCTGCTCATGGGACTAGTGCCACGGGAACGTCTGCCTTCCTCAGTGAACTCTTCTGGTAACTTGTTTTCAACCTACAGTGTTTTTCTCACTGGAACATTAACAAGGATGCTTTCCTGAGTGCATATATATGTATATGCCACCTGTTTTACAGTAATTGTGGGAAATGTATCATTTAGACCATTTAACTCCAAAATTATGCCATGTGTTTAAAAGCTAGGGGCAGGAGAAGGAGGGGGGCACCTGGCAAGACAGATGGAAAGTACCGTCACACGTTTCAATTCACCAGAGGAAAAAAATATGTTTGCCTCAGTGTACTTTTTCCACAAACCAATCTCAAGAACTTAAAGAATCTTTATCAAAGGACAACTCTGCTGGTTACCTCTATTCATCCTCACCCTCTAGTGACGCACTGTAAATGCAGGGGGGCTCCTCCTACTGGTGTGCACACTGGCCAGCATCTCCTGTATGCAGCCCGCCTTCACGCTCAGAGGCTGAGATAACAGGCTGTCTTTCAGCCCCTCCATCGTGACACCAGGCAGAAGCCCCAGAGAAAACACAAAATGTCTCCGCTCTCTCCTGGGCTACACTTCCATCAAAGTTTCATACAGAAGTGATTTTAGACTCTTTCCTCCCCCCTTTCCCTCCCACAGGTTGGAAATGCCAATCAAAGTATAGGAGGAAGACTCAGGAAAAAGACGTATTTATCCATATCGGCACATCTTGAGTTCTGAACATCCAGAGGCTATCAATAGCCCTATTTTCCCGAGGCATCTTTAAGCCCTCGTGAAACTATAATCATAATTTTAAAATCACCAAAACGAGATGTTATATTGCAGAACATAAAACACATGGTGTTAGGTATCCTACCACAAATACAAAGATCCTTTACCTCAACAGAAAGCTTCCTTATGTACAAATGATATGCTCAGTATCTCAGAATTATTTTGCATCACGTAAAATGTGAAAGGTTGATAAACAGGCAATCAAAATGCCTAAATCCATCATTCAAAACAGTGGCAAGGTAGATCAAATACAATAGTTAAATTTTTGAACTAGTTCAGCGTGAAAGGTTCCAAAAACCTCCCAGGTAGTCTGCCCAGACTTGTTGAGGGTCAGGTGCTTTAAAGAGAAGACCCATCTCATTTGAAATGCCATTTAATTTACTTCAGTTCACTCAATCAATTCTCAGATGAGCAAATTATTCTAAGAGCAAATGCATGAGAAAAGTTTAAAGCTGGAGTAAAGATAGCTTTCAAAGAGGAGTAGAACTTCTCATAACGAAAATAGCGAACCAAGCTGCACCACCTTAGCAAGGAATTTGATAAGTAAATCTATTTCAAAAGAAACTAGCACAAAATGTCCAAGATTTAAAGACAGCAACTATACTTACCATTCTTGACCTCTTATATTAACTCTAAGCATCACAAATGTGAGTTCAAGAATTAAGTTATTTCAACTCTCACTTCAACTGTGACTGGCTTGTTTTCCAGTTTTGTTTTTGAAGTCCTCCTCTGCTCACCAAGATGTTACTGAAGTCAGACCAAAAATACCTGGTTCACTTGCCCAAAAGAGCTACTAGATGATTACCAAATTGGTAAATATCTACAGTGTAGCAGTAACTGTGCTCAGTTTCAATACCCTTTACCGACAAAATCTCAAATCTCACAGATGCTGCAGAAGAAAATCCAGAACTCAAGTCACGAAACCTAATGATTCGGGGCTTCATCAGATTTTAAGATTATTTTACCAAGTCTGTGTCCAAAAAAGCAGAACTTTGTATCTAGACTAAATCATTCCATATTAAGCAAGGTGAACAAAATGACATTCCAAGACAATGTTTCCATTACTTATTGAAACAAAACTTAAATATTATCTAGGGCATGGGAGAGATTATGTGTTCCTGTTGTATCTACATGGCATAAAAATCCATGCACATGCTGCTTAAAGGTCAGCACCTGTAGCTTAATCAATAAGCTAGAACATCTAAACGACTGCATCTTTTCATACAATATTCAGTGTCACCAGCCTCAGCCACATCCAGACTTGCATTTTTTTCTTCAGAGTTTTTCTGGGATTGTGCAGCCCACTTACCTGCAGACTGCCCTGTATGGACTGCTAGCAAATGGAAATTCTTTCAGGGAAACCTCACTGAATAGATTTCTAGAGGTAATTATATCAGAAAGCCTTGATGAATGGTGACTTTTGCAAAGAAAAGGAAGTCTATTTCCCCAGTAATAGCTCCAAATATGGTTTCTGACACTGGCGACATAAAAATCACCTTTACTAGAGTACCTTATACCCTTAAGATATTACAGCAAATACGCAGTGTTACGGATTTTTCCTGTGGTGTGTGGGAATTAAAGTCTGAGAACAGAATACCAAATACTATACGATCTGGACGAGCCTGCAAAGAGGTGAACTCAGTTTCATGAGGGTGCATTATCATCGTGTCTGATGGTTCAGTCATGCTTCTGAATGATCTACAGATTGGAAATCACATACTAATTCTGAAATGCTGGCAGAGGAGCATTTCAGATTTACCAAACTCTTACAGATTTGGTAAAAGGAAGTCAGAAGCAAAGCTTAATTCAAAACAGTAAACACTGAAAATGAAAATGGTAGAAATTTACCCAAAGGAAGACTGAATGAAATAGTGTACTTATTTATCAATGTATAACTGGCACAGAAGGAATGGCAATTTTCTTGAGAGACAAAGAATGTGTTTAAGTTTCTGGATACATGGACTGTTCAGAATCACAAGAGAAGTTAAAATGTCTCAAGCAACTCTGTTGCCTTGAAAGTGCGTAACTTAAATTTTTCTATCAACCTATTGTAAAATATATTTACTAAAAGTAGTAGGTTCAATTTTTTAAATTAATTAAATGGTCTAATTTTACATTAGATTTTTCATTTCCAACCCCTTGGAAACACTTTCATTTCCTAATTAGTGGAAGAAGACAAGAGGGAGTTGAATATAGAATTTCTCATGAAATACATTTAGTTCAATCTCCTTCTATAGCTTCCTAGGAGAAGGTAGCAGGAGGATGCTCAGCTGAGGTCCCAACAGATATGGGAATAAAAATTGCCGCACAGAGAAAGAATTGAGATTTAGGTGCTGAAGAATGAGGTTAAGAAATCAGTTTAATTGTACAGGAGATTTAATCCTCCTGCTAGGGAATGAGGCAGGTCTTTTTAATCTTCAGTGTTGCAAGTAGCTTCCTTCTAACAATGATGGAAGTTTTCTCCTGCTGGTTTCTAGTACAGCGAAATGGCCTTAAAATTCAAGACATGCTATTGCTCCTTTTTTTTTTTTATGTTAGTGGTTAATAGTAACTTGGGCTTTGCAGTAAAGGGATACAGAAGAAAGATCTTTCATACTTCCCTCCATGTTTTCAGTTCTGTTTATAAAATTCTCATTTTTAAAGTGCACTGGACTATCTGAAGAGCAGCTTTGCTCTGCATGCCTAAACATAGAAGTAAGTTTTTGTCTTTAATAAGGCTTAGATAAATAATCCCAAGTCCCAGTGGGCCTTGTTAAAGCAACATCATAAATTTTTTACACTTCCTTATGAGTTTGGAAAAAAAAATTGTCTACATATCAGTCTGAGATCATGCTGACTAATGTGGCCTTAGGGAAGGGACTGTTGAAATTCATGTGTCTAGCCATTAGAAACGGATTTATAGATGCAATTACGATAAATCAGCATAGGTTTATTAAGTAATGATTAATTTTAAAAAATGTAGTTACAGCTGAAAATAGAGATGCAGAACCAATGCTCAAATGCTGTAAAGCTGGTGTGACCTGTTGGTTCTGTGAGCACACTGGGAGGTATTTGCATCGCTCAGTTTTACATTCTCAGTGAGCTGATTGATGAGCAGGGAAGAGATGGCTGATGAAGATACCGGCTCTAGCTGTTGACCCTGCCTGGACATCTGAACCACTCATCACTTATTTCTTAAACTGCCACAGTTCACAGTGCAGTGTCTTTAAGCAATCCAATGTTGGCAAAAATTTACCTTCAACCATATGCTCTAAACTGCAGCAGTTGAGGACTTGACTGCCAAGCGGCTCAGACGTCTGTGTTTCAAAAGCAGGGCACACTATACTGTTGGTACAGTAACCTCAGCTAAGACTGAAAAGCAGGGTTGGCTTACGTGAGACAATCTACGCTCCTCATCTAGACAGTGCAGGGAGAGCAGCAGAGAGGTGGTATGTCCCATGGGCAGACAGCAAACCCAGTAAGCGATGTGGTATCCCCTTGCCTCATTACTACTGGTCACATCACAGTTCCCAGTGAAAGCTCTAACCACAAACCAAGGGAGCACAGCACTAGACGCTATGTAGAAAACATGGCCCATAACTACAGAGCTCACAGCTGATCTATCACTTAGAGCTGCCTGTTGTAACTTCTACGTAAACGATGCGAACTGTACTCATACTAGATGTCACTATCTTCCCATCAGGTCTCTCTGACGGCCCACCCCCCCCTGCTACACACCATCGCTGTCAGATCAGCCAGCAGCCTCAACACCAACACCTAGTACCAGAGGGATGGTGTTTTCGGTACCCTGCCCCAGCAGTACTGAAATAGGTGTGCATTCAGGACTAGCAACAAATAGCAATACTTACTTCCTCAGCATATTCAACCAGGCAAAATGCAAAGAACAAATATTAAAAAAAATAAAATCAAATTAAATTGAAGTTGAATAAACCGATGATCTGTATGATCATAGTATAAAGCACTTCCCTGGATGTTCTCACCAGCTGTGCCGCATGAAGATTTGCATATGCTCCATAAACCTTAATTCACTTTTTAAGACCTATTATACGAAGCAGGAGGCCACTTCTGAAGTTGAAATGGATTTTCAGAACAATATAAAGATGAAAATGTTTTCTGGCCTCTGATTTTTAAACCTTTGGGTAAAACTAAATGACTTCCACAGTGCTGTTGATATTCCACATAGAAGCATTCACAAATACCAGGCACTCCGGAACATTGTGCCTGAATCCAAAGGGAGAAGTTATTTTGCTGCACAAATAANCATTGTGCCTGAATCCAAAGGGAGAAGTTATTTTGCTGTACAAATAAAAGCTGTAATCACTGTTCACGAAAAGCTCTCAGCTTGCTGCTTTAAAGTTGGGCTTTTTTCCTGATGTACTGACTTTAGAAGAGTAGGAAATTCAGTATTTCAAGATGTAATTACATGAACCTGCAGCAAAGTAAGGAACACCACAAATCACAGAATTGGTTGATCCTGAGAGTTTGTCGACGGCAAAATTTATTATTTCCACTCATTCGATCCAAACCATTGCCAAACAAAAGCCTAATTACTCAAGAACTTCACACATGCCTTATCTTCCCTTTCCCACTGAAACTGTAATTTTCCTGAAACAGTTTATTTTATCACTCTTTTCCCTCTTCACTGATACCATTGTGACAGAATTTGTACAGATGCTCACTCTATGCAGGTATGAGGACAATGATGTTAAAATATTGGGCGTGGTTAACGAGTTAATATTAACAAGCAATTAAATCCTAAGTCAATAAACAAATAAAACAAGCAGTCAAGAATACAGCTTCCTTTCCTAAAAATAACCTCAAGGTTAATTCAAAAACATAAACTGGTGAACAGTTTTGACACAGATGGCAAACACCCAAACTACCTGATTTTACTACATCCCACAGTCCACTCTGAAAATTCATAGCAGACTAATCACCAATCTGGAAAGATCAGCTTCCCACTAGCCCCTTTTCTGGGTCCTCAGACAGCAAGTGTCCTCACATGTCAGGTTTCCTCTGTGCATGGACGTACTCTTCTATAAATAACCCTGACATCCTTCACAAAACTGTCCCTAGTTTTAACACCTCCTCTCCTCAGAGCTAATTCCTATGTCTTCCCTTTTCAACTGTTCTGAAGCTTTCTCCTCCTGTTACGACAGAGATTTAAGTGTCTGTATAATTCGTGCTTATGCTGATGGAACTCTCTGCA
>WEIS01001940.1:306-48566 GCA_013389965.1 Todus mexicanus | reverse complement strand
AGTCTCCACAGTGAGGACTGGCAAATTCTTAACTGGGCTTAGCCTGTAGATGACAATAATAACAACTTCAGTTTATGTGGGGCTTTTCCTTTGGAAGCGCTCCAAAGAATTTTATAAACTGTAACGCAAACCGCAGTGTAAATATTGCCTTAGCAGCCACCAGCTATGAGCAAGGTGCTGGGTGATGGATATTGCAGTGCAGCTGGCAGCCCTGTGTGAGAGGAGAGCAAAAAAGAGAAGTAATACTCCAAGAGGTGGAAGTGACACAGGCAGGGAAATTGGAAGACAAAATGACACTACCTGAATGGTGATTTATTTTTTTTAGCTTTGATGTGATCAGCGATTCCTAAAGATAAAGTGACTCACGTGAAACATGGCATTTTTGTTATAGTCCCTCAGTGCTGTAATATTAGTTCAATTCCAGTCAAGCAGAAAGAGCCCCATGAGTTCCCAGGGGTTATTTGCTTGCAGAATGTGTGTGGGTTTGGATGTCTTTGAATCAAATACTATGGTACAACAATGTGATTTCAGTGGTTTCTCAGGCTGGTATGGCTGGCTGTGTAATACCCTCCTCTTACGAAGGCAAAAGGCATAGTCACTTGGAGTTAGTTCTGTACATCCAGAAGACTTGAAAGTATACCCCAGACAAATTACTCTCAAACTGAAGTACAACTAGCCTTAAATCCTTTCAGAGTGTAAATACCTTTGCAAAGATGTTGGCTAGGAATTTTAGTGTTCAGTTGGGTTTGTTCACTGAATGGTGGAGCCTTGACTTCTCCCCAGAATCATAAGCACCTAAGTTGGGTTGGCTGAAGTTGAACGTTGTTATTGTAGGTCCCAGACACCATCACTAGAGGTGGAGACAGTGTCAGAGACATGGAGAGAGACTGCAGATTCAGAAGCGCTCAGAGATGGTTGTCTCAATTTAGTAAGGAGGACAAACCTTGCATAAGACTTACTTGGACATTTTGGTTAGTTCCTCAAAGGTAGCTAAGGCCAAACAGCACCGCTGTGCACAGTGTAATCTGCTAGACCCATTAGTGCTTTCATAGACTAGACACAGGGCTGAAGTTATCAAATCATTGATTAACAAGAGGTTCATCAGCTTTTGTGTCCCATGCAGGAAGATGTATTTTGGAGTTTTGAGCACTTTTAACAATGGTGGCTGAGTGCTGAAGCTTCACGGGCCGAGAACCACTAAAAATCAAGAAAGAGAGGTCCAGAAATTGGATAACAATGGAGTATTTACAATTAGAAGCTATGACAGGAACATGTGAAGGAGAAATGCATGGTTGCTGCATGTGCGGTTGGTTGATGGGCGTTAGTGTCCTGAGCAACCAGTTAGCTGCAGACAAATGAGAAATGGCAAGGACAGATGTCAGCCCCACAGTTAGTGTGTGGATACTGATCTGGGGCTCATCCCAGCTGCCTGTTGGTCACAGAAATGGTAGAATTGTATCATCTTTAATTTTACTGAAACAGTCTTTCCTTCAGTAACTTCTGAACCGGTTGCCCAGGATAGATGTTTGCAAAAGCTTGATTTTTTTATAAAATAGGGTCGAAACGTGTATAACACTTTAAGGAGAGGGGAGCTTTTCAGATGCTTGTTCGGTGATGCTCATCCAAGGCTTGCCTGGTGTGAAGAACAGATTGCACTGTATTGTCTTCAGACTTGGTCTGGGCAAACCATTATTTTTGTTCGGAGCACCCTGGGCTAATGGAGACCTCAGCAGTCAATAAAGCACCATTCGAGGCTTGGCTTCCTGCCTGGCTATCTGCTAACATCGATCTTTACAATAAAAACAAAACACAAAGTATAATTATAGCCTAGTGGATTCATTTATATTTTTAGTATGTTGTGTTGCTGGGACTATTTTAAAGCCTCTGTCCAGGATTCTGGTCTTTCTAGATGTTTAAAACCCTATCAAGTCTATATTTTACTAGGCCCCACCTGCCATTAAATATGTATATTGGTACCAGTCAATGACTGCATTAATGTTTAATCCAGTATATTTTTCAGGTTTAGGATGCCATTCATCCATATTGCTGTAATCGATTCCTCCTGGAAATACTGTGCTAATTAGAGGAGAGACTGATTTGCAAGCAGTACTGTGACATGTGTAACCAACCTGTCTTGTTTTGATCCTTTCATTACCTTCACTTATGACTTTAATTGTGTACCATCTCAAGTAGGACTGCGGGAAGGAGGAGTGTGAACTTTTCATTTGCATGTTAATAGCATTTTGTCTAGGAAGGTGTTACAGGGATTCCAGCAGTGCTTTGCAGGATAAGTAATGTGTCCAGTAGGCAAACCATTTTGATGGCAAGTGGTTCAGACGTTGCTAATAATAAGGGTCTTTTTTTGTCCGATATAGCAAATAGACAAGGCAATTGGTATGATTGAGGAAGAGAATTGTCACAGGGAACACCTTCCTATAATCAACATCTATCTCCTTTTAGGAAGGAAAGACTTGTAATTTGTGTGCTCTTTTTAAAGGCAGAATTAATTATTGAATCTTAATATGTGTTGATACATAGGGAAAAGGTGTACACTCAAACTAGCTGGATTTCTCGTGTGTGAGAGATGCGTGTTGCTGGGAATGTGGGCTAGGGCTGATGTAAAGGATTTGTGAAGCTTGTTTGGGATTTGAGGGCTCTCTTCAAAGCTTTGACCTTTTACTCTCCAATTTAGAGTTTTAAAAAGGAACATCTGTCATTTTACCCTAACCCTGAAATGGGTCCCAGTGTGCCTCAGCATGTGATCGGAGTTGTTTGCCCCCTTGCAAAGGAGAAGCTTACAATGGCTATTTTGGCCATTCCCAGGAAAGTAAAGATGTTCTGTCACACTTTGGCTTTTGTGTGGGAAGGACTCCGTCTGAACAGTCACAGAAATCTCTGTAAATATCGAAAACACATCTTGTGACACTTCTTCATAACTCCCTGCTCTCCTGCTGCTTGCAAGAAACCTGAGCCACGTGCTTTCAACTCACCACCAGCGTCTCAGCCCGATGGAGCTGGGAGGAGGGGTTGCCATTCCTGTGCATCAAACCCGGAGGAAAATTAGTGGCATGGGAGTAACAGCCTGGCATTTCCATTTAGGAGCAGTTGGATGAGTCCCAGGAGGGGAGATTTGTTTCTTTAAATTAAGGGTGGCCCACTAAGCAGGATCTTGTCTTCTGCCTCTTGCTGCTGTGTGTTGTTGCAGCATCCCATGACCCGTCTTTGTGTCCAGAGTAACTGTGCAAATGCTAAACACAAGTTACACTTGGCAGAGCTCAGCACTTTCTGTTGAGCGACAACAGCAGGTTAGCCAGGTAACAGCAGTAATTTTGAGCAGGAGAAAGCCTGGTGGGTGTTTGACAGGGAGTTCTGGCCATGCACAAGGGAGAGCATGCTGCTTTTGCATTAAGGATAGTTAATAGGATATAAGCTGTAAAATGTGAAAAGTAATAAAAAGGAGTTGTGGAGCCTTGGAAGGAAGAACAATGGAAAATCATGAAGATTCAAGTTGAGAGATTTGGAAAAAACTGTCCTTAAATTTTTTATTTTTTTTTTTATTTTTTTTAATGGGGATGCTGATGATCCAAGATGAGATCTGTCAAGGCCAGAGAGGGACAATCACAATAGTTGAGATGTGAGGGGATGCTGGATTGGATTATTCATGAAAGGGCTTTCTTTTATTATTTTTTTTAAGGCTTCACTGGTGTACTTCCACAGGAAAGAGCTCTCTTGCTGATAGAGATTAAGCCAGTTCTTCACATGCATGACTGGTGTGAGGGTGATAGTTGGTGAGGCTTTGGTTGGGGAGGAAAGGACTGTTCTTTGGACCAGAGGGAGGAGATGGGTTTAAGAAAAGGTAGATGATGTCTGTTTTAAGCTGGAAATCTTCCTAGGTAAGTATCAGCCACTGGAACTTTAGAGCTGCTTTTGTTGTCCAGGAGTCTTTCAACCTGCAGTACAAGGAAAAATAGTATTTTCTTCCTGTTCACAGTTTTACCAGTTCAATTGCTGCCTGCAGAACATTAAGTTAGGATGAAAAGCATTTCTACTGGAGCCTGAAGGTGAAGGTAGCACTAAAGAATTAGGGGCTAGGGACAACTTGGGCAATTGCAGAGCAGTGGAGTGTGACCTGTCTGCATGGAGAAACAGGGAAGACCCCCAAGGGAAGGCTGTGCCATCGTGGTTGACCTGTCCTCTAGTACTGAGAAGTGGGTAGGAGAGCCTAGAAGAATTACCTTAATTTTGGTAGCTGTAACTTTTATACAAAACTTACTAGTTGAAAGGGGAAATATCCTGAATACAGCATAGAAATAGTTCCCAGAGAAAAATTCCAGCGTTCTCCCACCTTTCTTGGCAAAGAAAAAAAATGCATGTAGAGAGTATGGAACCAGAGCAGGGGAAGGCAGATATCAAGACTGCAGAATGAAATGAAGAAGAAAGAGAGATTAAGGGTAGTAAAGTGCAGTTGAGTGAGTATCAGGGGGGAAAGGAAGCTGGAGAGGTAAAAAAGTCCAGTAAAGAGAGCATGAGGCTGAGGTTTGGTTACATGGGGGCTTCTTTCAGATTTCTGACCTTAGGAAAATCACTTCATCTGTTACTTTTCCTGTCTTGCCTGTGTATATAGAGTGCTCAGAGGTGGATAGTAATGCTTATTAAGAGATTTTTGTGTGACCTGCAGTACAATGAGGCCGTTAGCCCGGCTCAGATTTAAGTGTTGTCAAAGTAAAGATTGGAAGTTATTCCTAATGATCAGGAAAGGGGAAAAATGTACATACTGCTTATGCACAATTTGGTCTCCTTTTAAATTTTAAAGGGTGTACATGTAGGCATGTGTGGTGGAAAGCATCGTTGGACATTCCCTCCATGCAATAGTTAAATGTTGAGTGAAGCTTTTGAGTTGTAACTTTGACCTTTTAAAAATGCCACAGGCTTCTTTCAATGTGGTAGACAAAAAAAAATTGTAATACATTCTCTCAAAGCATAGTTCATATTATGTTGTGGAAGTCCATACAACTTGGTGTAAAGAAAACCCATGTCATGCACACCAAGTAGCATACAACAGGTAGCAAATAACAAAAGGGAGAACAACAGTCTGAGAAGTGGGCAAAGCAGAGAAGTCAAACATACAGGGACTGTAACACTCCTTTTTTTTGCGCTTAAGTAACCTAGCTGATGTTTGAGTTAGTTCCATGTTTGAATTGAATGGCATGATGAATTAATAATTTAACTTGATACAGTATTATATATTTAATTGTGGCTTCCTAACACCTACGTGCTCATCACAACCAGGTTCTGGATCTGTCCCAATAGTACCTTTGTGTTGAGGATGAATGAAGGGGATGATGTTTGTGATGATGCTTGGACCTTATTCTGCTGGCTTTGGGGCAGTCATGAGAGGACACAAACATGCCCCAAAAAGCTCATGCTGTCATTGCTGACTGTTTAAGTGTAATAAATGTACAAAGAAATGCAAACATGGTGCTTTCTGTGTGATCCTCATCTGCAAGTCTTGTACCTGGGAAGTCTCACTTTGTGCTTACTCAAATTGTGAGAGAGGGAAGAGAAATTTAATGGCCAAGAAAAGAAACTCAAACCAATTTAAGTGAGAACTTGGAGCTGCCAGCTCTAACCCTGGGCAGTATGTGAGGCTATTGCAGAGCAGCAGCAATAGAGCTGTGGAACAGAGCAGTGGATTAGCAAGCCCACAGTGAAGACTTGGATTTTTGCATTGGAGGTGAAGTTCTTCACACCAGAGGCTTTAAGTGGAGCACTTGTCTTTGCCACAAGCCAACCTATGTTTCTATGCCAAGACAATACACAAACCTGTCCCCTCGTATTGTGCCACAAATAGAATACTTGACACTTCATACCTAATTTTCCCTGATTGTCTTGGGTTTTGTGCTTTTGACAGTGAACTGAAAACCTATTTGTGACTTACAAATGTGTGTTTTACTACAGACGGGTGTGTTAGCTGGGGATGTAGTGGCTGTTATTCAGGCTGGCACTGAGATTTGCACTCAAACCCAATTTGTGCTTAGGGTTTGAATTGAGATTCCCAGATCCAATGCAGTCTCACCAGAATACACTTCTCCTTTACAATTTTAAACCCCCAATGTTTTCTAACTTTTGGCAAAGGTAACTCTAAATCTTTGGAGTTTGTCTTTGTAGGTAGCTGGTGGGTGTCTTTCCAGGGTTGGGGACAGTTTTTTGCCTGTTTCTTTACATCATCCCTTCTGGGCTGCATTTCTCCTGCCCTTTTTTTGCTGTGCTGGGCATCGATGCTCCTCTGCAGTGCTGCTGCTGGCTGGGCTCATAGGCTGGTGTTCCAGCAGCATCTGCCTAGGCATCCTTAGCCCAGATGCTTCCCTTCTGTGCTTCCTGTTTTCTCTATCCTTTCACCATATAGCTTTCATTTCTTCCTTTTATAATCCCAGCCCAAAATTGCCCCACAGTTTCTTTAAACCACTTTTTTTTTTTTTTTGCTTCTAAAATTACATTTTTACATCTATGACATGCTTGCTTTCACCATCATCTGTAGCAATTCAGAGTACTGCCAGCTAAGCAAATACCCCAGTCCAGATGAAGCCAGTTTTGCAAGCCTTGTTACCCTGTGTGGATTCTTTTCCACCACAGCAGTTTCTTTGCCTTTATATTATACGTGTATTCAGTTGTTCACGTTGGCTCAATTTAAATTGTTCTGCACGTGACTATTGCAGAGATACTAAGGTGCTTGTACTACAAGGGAGCAACCGCGTACATTAACAGTGAAGATTTCTCATCCCTTGGAGAGTAACTAATTGGAAAACAGAATAGTTTGAAAAGATATTTCAAAACTGGAATTCACTTGTTCTTGCTGGAGTTAGCTTACTGCAACAAAATTGTGCAAGTCGTTACAAACCCTCTCTTTTCAGAGGGAAACCCAGTGACTTTTAAAATCTGCTTTCAAAGTTAAGTCTTAAGATAATGCTTCTGAAAAAATTATTTGAGAGAGCTTTGCAGGATGTGTGTATTTAGCATTGCTGTTGCGCTTCAGGGCAATGCATATGACTGTCACACAGGGAAGAATAAAATCTGAGTGCCATGTAGGACCTGTCCTGCAAGCAGTCATCTGCAGAGCCAAAAAGTTACATTCTATCCTCTAGTCTTGGTCTATACTTTATACCTTTTTTTCCCCACTGAGAGGATAAATATGCGCAAAAGTCATATGTTCTGTGATTCGTGGTATAGTCCTAGATATCCAATTTCAGTCGCATGTAGTATAGAAATACATATGGAATACACTAGAAATAAATATAGAACTACTCTAAAGTGTTTTCTTTGCTTTAGATGGGCTGTATTAGACATGAAATCTGATTATAACTTAGGAAAATATGAGCTAGTGCTTGTACATTGCTTTATCCTTGATGGGACTGTGCTGTGCTGGGGGACAGCAAGGCTGAGCTTGCATTTGGTGGAATAAACAGCAAACTGAAACAAAGAGGGAATTCTATATTTTACTAAATGAAAATGCCTTACATCGTTTTGACTTATAAGTAGTGTTTTTGGGTAGACTGCCTGTTTTGTTAAAGAACGAATGGTGGCAGCGCAGATATTTTTGTGTAAAACCTGGGAAATGCGAAGAATAAGCAAATGTGAGATGTTCCTTACCCCCATAAGCACAGTCTGTCTGGCTCATGCCATCTTTGATAAGCTGTGTCCTAAAGAAAAAATGTCCAAGTATATATATATATTTAAGAAGCTGCTAATGCAGTCTTGTCTGTGACTGAAATGCTTTTCTTTCAGGATTGTGTGTCAAGATCTTGAACACCTGAGTATAACCAGCTGTCATTAGCCTTGGGACAAAGTCTGCTAGTCGAGATAAAAAACATTTGCTCTGTCATATGCCTTCAACTTAAAGGAGTAAAACTGTTGTGTCTGTCAGTGTTAGTCCACTGTGGTGTAATCCCTTAAAGAGAATTATTCTTGTTTGGTATTGATTTACTTTCTGTTTTCCTTTTTCTTTCCCAGCCTATCTTAATTCCGCTTTGGCCCTTGCTTTGTCCCTTGCCCATCCCTCCCTACATCCACCCACACACATAGCAATCCAGAAATGCTCCAGAGCCTGAGCTGCTGGAGGGCTGAGTGTTCAAGCCAGCAACCCTTTCAGGGGAAGGATGCTGCAGGAGCAGCATGCCGAGAGATACTCTGGCTGGAGTCCTGCACGGAAAGGTTCAGTTTTCTGTGTTTTTTGGCTTATTGCCTGGTTGAAAGTGTTGAGTTCCCTTGTTCCCCGGGTTGTGATTGCATTTCCAGTGAATTCAGCAGCCTCAGTGTTTCAGCTCTGTGATGTGGGTAAGGGTTAATGTATGAGGCTTGTGATACAATTCACAGTGTTTGAGATGAAAAATTATTGTGGAAATCTATTTATCTCATGCTCAATACAAATTGACCTCCTTTTGGTATGTGCAGGCTGCAAATGAGATGGTGGGTGTCTCACCCACAGTTCTGCAGGCATAGCCTGGCCAGGGAGGACGATGATGAATATCTTTCCTTCTGCCTCATACCCAAAAGACAGAGCATCCGAATTTATTTTCCTTGCTGTATTCTGTTGTCTTCAGCTAATTTGCATGGGCATCCCTGATTGTGGCTCAGTTTTGTGGATGAATTTTGGTGAGGAGTACAGTTCAGTTTGGGGTCACTGCGAAGGCTTTGCAGTGCAAACGTGCCCTGAGGTCCGGGCCTTTGGCCAGACATGGCCCTTGGTGTACATACGCAGCCAGCGTTGGAGCACAGCGGTGTGATTTCATACTCAGCTGCTTTTTGGGAATATAGGGGAAGGAGCTTGTGGCTTTCATTAGGGAAGCGGCTGCTCTCCAGCCAGCCACACGTGTGTGGTTGTGCAACTTCTGGTCTCTCCTGCGCAATCACAGAGGATGGGGGTCACAGGAAAAAATACTAACTCACAGAGGAGCATCACTTAGAACGTTGCATAACCATTATTCCTCAGGGTCCTGTAGTTCCTTTTAGGCAAAATGGTCTTTTGTTGGAGCCCGGGAGTGAAGAAAGTAGTTTGCAGGAGGGGAAGGACTGGAGACAAAACCAACCAAATAAGACCTGGTGGTGAAATGAGTGATCTAAATCTGCTGTGTGAATGTCCTCAACTTCCCAGGTTTCTAGCATGCAGCCAAAACCAAAATGCAGTGTGGCTGGAAGGAGCTGGCTCTGGGGACAAGTCACAGCCAAGTTGTTTCCTGCATATATTCAGAAACTCTACTGTAATGAAAGGCGTGTGGTGCTGGTTGTGCAGGCAGGGTGCAAGATGCTTTGGAATGCCTGTGTTGGAGCAAACGCTGGGGTGTATTTGCTGCTGTTACCTGTATGGCAGTTTAAAAACTCAAACACCCACGATTTTGGCTTGCCTTGAGAATGCATAAAGGAACTCCCGTTACTGGACACGTGGCAAGAAATACCGCGGTGATCCTGAGTGTGGAAGCAGGGGAGGGGACTTGTGCTGCTGCCAGGTTCCCTGGCTGGGCTGTGCTGGCAGCATCCCCAGGGAGCGGGTGGCAGAGCTGTCATGGAGCTGAGAACCCCCCAGCTAGTTCAGGCTCCCCCTTTGACAGGCAAGAAGTCACCACATTTAAAAGCACATGATTCTCATTACC
This sequence comes from Todus mexicanus, assembly GCA_013389965.1. NCBI lineage: Eukaryota > Metazoa > Chordata > Aves > Coraciiformes > Todidae > Todus > Todus mexicanus. Next base: position 38,922 of record WEIS01001940.1, on the reverse strand, counting down.
CGTGCCTTAATGTCTGCTGGGGCTGAGTTGCCTGGATCCCTGAGAGTTGCTCAGTAAGAAACAGCAAACATTTCTCTGGGAAGGAGCAGCTGTTTATATATAGTGTGCAGTGGGTTCACGAGCAATTATTAGGAAAACATTTCTTTCTAGTCTTAAAAAAAGGGGTATTTTTGTTGTCCTCTTTCCTCTAAAACACGCAAGTCGTAGAGTCAGGGATTTTCGTTTGCCATGACAACCAACGAAACTGCCAAGCCATGTGATTTCTCTCTCCTTCCTATGATTAAATCTTTTTTTTTTTTTTTTTAAAGGCCATCTTGCAAACAGAGTTGGGAAACATCAGGTGTTATTTGTTTTTCTCATGTAGATTAGGCAGGATTTAATTTGCATATTTGCTTGGGAGCTGTAGAGACCTAGAGGATATTGATATTTCCATGATTCATGGCAAGAATGGTGTCTTAGTTCAGAATTAGTGTATTGTACTGAAGTCTTTATTTATTTTCTCTTCCTCTTGGAGACAGTGCTGTTATTGAAGGGTCCTGGCTCCCACAGGACAAAAACCGAAGTGAAACCCATGAGTGCTGCTAAACAGTGATGAGGTTCAGAGCCCTTAGCCTTGGAGGAGATGGTTTACCCATGATACAAAAGACTCAGACTTTATGAGCCAATAAATGTTTTCCTATTCTTATGCCAGAGCAAGGATTTGCAAAGGCAGAAAAAGTGATGGATGTGACTCTTGATACCCTCTCCATGTGAGGACTCCTGCCAGCTCCAGGTCTGAGCACTTCAAGCAAACTGAAAGCTTGTAGATGGTGTTACTGTCAGCAAAACTTGAGTGCCAGCATTTATTCTCTCTTTTAAAAATTGCTATCTTCTGCTCAGGAATTTCCCCTAGGGTGCCAAATATAGATGCAACACAAAAGAAAAAAAAAAACCACCACACACACAAAAAACAACCACCAAACCAAAATAAAAAAAAACACAACCCAAAACACAACCCCAAGAGCTGCTCTGTTGCTAAGGAATAAAAATAAATGGTCACAAACACGATGCTGATGTGCCAAGTCGCCTCCCCATGACCATGAAGTTGTGATTGTGACGGTCCCTAACAGGGCAGTGACAGCACTGCCCAGGCTGCACACATTGCGTTGGCATTGGTGCCTGTGGAGGACTGGCTACTGTTTGCTTTAAGTAAACAGAAGGAAATAACTTTCTGCTTTCTAACATTAGTTCTGAAGAGATCAAAACCTCAGCAGGCTACTGCCAGGAGATCAGTAACAGTAAAGGACAATCTCTGTATTTTTGCTGTGTGATATTATATATAACACAGCAATGTCTATACTGGAAAAGAAACCTGAAGAGATTGGGATGGGAATATATCACTGACAACATCAAAAGGGTGAATATCGGTACTGCAGAAGCTGCCGTTCTGCCTTCACCTTCTCTCCAAATGCAAATCTCTATCTGCAAATCTCTGCAATAATTTATTAACCCCTGTGGCTGGAAATGGGGAGTAGCTGAGCTGGGAGCAGAGGTGTGCAGAGGTGAAGATATGATTCATCTGGGCTAGAGAGCTGCTGTGACCGATGCAGTCTTTTCATGTGTGTGTGCATGCGTATGTGATGTCTGTCTGCTTTAGTCCTTGAGTTACCACTTGCTGCATCAGCTCTAAGTAATAAATCTCAAGGACCCTGCCCATGATACAAGTTTTTAAAAATTGTTTTCAGATTTCAGGCTTTTAGGTAAGCTGTTTGAGTAATGTCCCTGTGGTGGTAGGAGACTAGAGCAGAAAGCTTCCAGTAAAGAGCTGCTGCTTTTTTGTTGTTGTTGTTTTGTTTGGGTTTTTTGTTTGTTTGGTTTTGTTTTTTTTTTCTTTCCGAATTTATTTTAATGTCATATTTAACCCATGCAGTCCCTTGAATTGCAGCTGGCCCAAAGCTGAAATGAGGTTTTAACAGCAGGTAGCTGTCCCAGATGAGTAACTGTATTTTTGTGGTGGATTAGGACATATGAAAAGTACTGTAACCACCTGAAACTATAAGGGGAACTGAGAATGGGCTATATGCTGATGGGTGAGCTAAAATTTAATCAGAACATTAATACTGTTCCTTATTCTGTGAAGAAACCTGTGATACTCTTATACAAATCTTACTGAGGAGTTGTTATGAAATGATTGTTACAGAGATACTAGTTACAGTAAAGATACTTTTTTACAAAACCAAAATCCTGGGACCAGGGCTGTAAAATTTAATTCTGCTATCTCACCCCCAAATCTTTTTTCCCATCTGATTTGGGTCCCTCCTGCAGCTGGCAGGGTGCTGGCTGCAGGCAGGACTATGCGGGCAGGGCTGTGAACCTTTCCTTTGGAGGTAGTAGGATTTATATGAGATTAAACAAGCCTTGAGGCTACACTCAAGTCTCTAGTCTTTCCACTTTCTCCCCCTTCTAAACAATTTGTTTTCATGAAACATCTGCTTCTCTGGCAGATACTTGCAGTTGAAACTGTACCGAAGTGTTTCTTTGGAGAAATGCAAAGAATATTCACTGTCAACTCAGCTGCTTGCCAGACGGGCTGGCTGATCCCAGCTGGGGCGGTTCCATCAAATGAGAACATTTTTAGAGGGGAAGACAATGCTTATAGTAGCAGTGCAGTTTTGTTAGGAAACAGAAGCATGTATGCTTGGGTATGTGAGTGTGTATGATGGTACAGGTAAAATGTGCTTCCCATCTGGGAAATAAGAGGTGGTGATAAGTTGGGGAGCACTGGGTAATAATCAGCCTAGGAATAGCCTAGAGCCATCATCTCACTTGATCTTGGTGGCAGAGAGGATCCTCTGGTTTGAGATTTCAAGTTTGTCTTTGGAGGAGCAAGGACCTGGAAGATGAGCTTCCCCGAGCTGCCCTCATCTTCTCCAGCACCTTCACCCTTCCCGTAAAGATTTAAATAGGCAATGCTATTGCACTACTTCTGCCATCTTAACATAAGCCTGGAACACAACTATTTTATTCGTTCATCTATTTTATTCCTTCATCACTTCATGTTCTAAAAAGCTATCATTTCCGGGAGAGAAACCTTCCCTTAAAATTCATAACAGAGGCAGAAGTGCTTCCTAAATGCCAAGGTGCTGTTGCAAATTGTGACCTTTCCTATCGTGGTGGCCCAGGGGAGTGATGCACAGCTCCCATGTGGCTGGCTGATGTGGCACGTGTGGTTGTGATAAGGGTGCCTCCAGCTGAAACACAAGGTCACTTCTTTATTTCCTCATGTGAGTTGGAAAAAAACAAGTCAAAACAAAAAAACCCAACTGTTTTCTCTTAACAGTCCTACTTTGTAGTAGCAGGCTGTGCTCTTGAATTGGGGGGCACGCCTGAAAATTTTTTCCTGGGGATGCTAACCTTCCTCTTGAGTCACCAGGAAGATACTGCCCCACAGAATCCAAATGCAAACAAGTGATTGAAGGCGAGTTACCTGCAGTGTGCAAATAACTGCCCTAATAATTTCGTGTTCCTTCCTGCAGAAAGTAAGTAATTGTCACGGGGAGGTTTCTTCACTGCTCTTCAGCCTGTGACATAGAATGTGTGAGAGGTGCGAGTTAGGTAGTTGAGCTCCTCTCCATGAAACATTATCAATCCAAATGCTTTAATGGAGTGTGACTCTCTTAGGGTTATTTTCTTGTTTGTTTGCTTGCTTTTACAGTTTCTACAGTGCATGTGCAATTCTTACAGCTGTAGTGTCTTACCTTTTGATTCTTGCTCTTTAAGAGAGCCAGTGCAAGTGCATGCAGCTGTAGTAGGAGAGGGTGCATCTCCTCTTTGGAGACCTGGTGACAGGAGATGCAGATTGAATCCGGTATAGAGAAATGGTAGATAGATACTGTGTCTGCTCCTCAGGAGGTCTAACTGCCTGAATATTAGGAAGATCAACTCAATGGATGATGAAAGACATTGTCAAGAACAGTGTGCAAGATGTTTTATTTGTTTTATGATAAGGGTGGTGAGACAGAGGAAGAGACTCCTCAGAGAAGTTGTGAGTGCCCCATCACTGGAAGTGTTCAAGTCAAGATTGGGATGGGGCTTTGAGCAACCTGATGTAGTGAAAGGTAATCTTGCCCATGGTAGAGGTTTGGACTAGACAGTCTTCAAAGGTCCCTTCCAGCCCCAATGATTGTGCTGTTCTATGACTTTTATCTTGCTCATTACTTCTTCCCTTTATTGCTAGTATTGCTAATTTATTATTATATTTCAGGAAAGCTATGTTTAGGTCTAATGTATCTGTCCCAAGGCACAGAACCAAGAGCCAAAAATTGATTTCTGTGTGGATCCTGTTGTCTGTTCTGAAGCACCATTCATTGTAATATAGCAGTTAGTTTTCAGCTTTTTTGGTTGCTACTGCAGGACACTGTTGGGCTGGCCCAACATGGACTCACCAGTGCATGGCACAGGAGCATCATGTGTGGTGCCATATGGACCTTGCAGCCCAAGCTGCAGGGTACCAAGCATAGCCCTCTGGACACTGATCTCAGCCACATGAAAGTGAGTTTACACAAGGTTTAATTACTTGTTATTTCTACTAGTTTTGAAGGCATATAAATCCCAGTAAATCGCAAGCTTAGTTTAGCAGAAATCAAGAGGTGGAAAATAAAACATTTTTGAAATTAAAAGGCATTCTTACAAAACCTTCATTAGCAAATTTTTGTTGTTGATGTTCATACCACAGTCTCTGGCACAATCAAAACAAGGTGCTGAAGAGCAGTGAGATATAGCATTGTAGTTTAAAAAAAAAATAAAATTATAGGACATGCTTTTATAACCCAAATGTACATATTCATATTTCACAATACGTTTGTGGGACTTACGTTATTGGTTAGTGGCATACTTACGCTGCTTTTATGTTTGCAGCCTCATTTGAGTCATGATGTTCTTGTAAATATTTTATTGACATTCTTTAGTTGCGATAGCTTTTCTCAGATCTTTTCAAAAACGTTGATGCCAAACTGTCTAATCTTGCCAGTATTTTATCAGAGCCCTGTCACCCAGTGTCAAAACTTCTCCACGTACAACTGTGACGCCTCTCAAAACCTACATCAGCCCACAAATGCATCAGGAAACATCTTTGCCTTTTGCCTGGTTGACATTTACAAATCTTTCTTCTAGGCCAAGGGCGAACTGTTTCTCCACTGGCTTTGCCTCCCTGCAGGCTGCGCAGCCAGAATTTCCCTGCTTGTAGGTGTGCTGTCCCCAGAAGCCTTTCCCAGCTCATGGCAGACACCTGGGATTCAGCCTGATCCTGCACCTGGCTTCTAAAGGCAGAGGAATTCTCACCTAAGGTGCTGATGGGTTTCCCCATTTCAGTGGGTCATGTCTCAGTGTGGGAGCTTTATTTCCCATTGTAGAGAGCTGGGCTTAGGAAGCTTTCCTAGCTTTCCTATGCATGACACGTTTCAGTTGATGCTTGGCTGTAGTTTTAAGAAACAATTTTGATTGTTTTGGGATTTGTTGTTTTGGTTTTCTGGTTTTTGTGGTTTTTTTTCTTCTTCGTTTGGGAAGAGGCTGTTGTTTTTGAGTGGATAGAACAGCATTTTTGGCTGGTTTTCTGGCAATGCAGTTTTCCATGCTTGGAAGTCAGCCCGTCTGCTATGCTGAGTCTTTAACTGCTTCCATTCAAAAATGTGTTGCTGCAGATCTTACAGCTGCGTGATTGCATGATTTGCTAAAACATGGCCCAAACCAAAAGTGTTGTTTTGAAAATGTAGTATTGCTTATCCATGTCCAGGCACGTCTTAACATATGCTTTTATAAACATCTTTTAAGGTTTCACCACTCTTTTTGCAATTGGAACCCAAAATCTGCTAATAAATGGAGTGTGGGGCTGTTCTCAGGCTTGGAAGCAGTTTTCTGAAGATGTCTATTCTGGATGTGCTGCTTCTGGTGTGTGGTTTGGTCAGCTGCTGTTGTGGCATCGTGGGTGTGCATGTCAGCGTTGTTTTGTTGGTTTTTCGTAGGTCCTGAAGACGCTAATTTTATGTTATTTTGCAAGCACTGTGTGCGCGCATCTCATTTTTACTGAGTAATGCAGAAATCTGATTAGTTCATTTATCTGTGTGAGGAGAATGGTCATTGATGAACAGTTCAGTCCTCAGATGTATTTGATGGGATGTAGCACTCTCTGCATATGGTTTGGGGTTTTTTTTGCACTTCCATGGCAATTCCCAACACTAAGGTGTATTAGAAATGTTATTGTGTCTCCCCTCCTTCCAGGAGGTGGGAAAACTAAATGAGGACTGTGGACCTCAGAAGCTGTGACTTGCATGGTATCTCCTGAAAAGCCTTTGGTGGCACTGAGAGTCTGAAGGATGTGTCCAACCCAAACACCACCCACCCTTCCAATGAAAAGCGATTAGTGGTGTGTGTTAATCTGCTGCTTTCGACACCAATACTAGCAAAGCTCCTCGGAAGCCTTCACTCAGAGGTGTACAGTATGGACACAAAGCATTTCACCATCAGGGAATGCTGGGAACCTGTGAAAATCCAAAGATTGCTCCTGAATGCGAGATCTGTAACCACTACTGTTAAGCAAAGCACGTAGACAAAGGGCAGTCAGCAGTTATATCTGGAAGCGAGGAGAGCTAGTGTCCAGCTGTGGGTTGTGGTAAGGCTGGGCCTTCTCATGTTGAGCCTGGGCATCACAGCTGAGCATCCTGCTCTCTTCACCTCCCTCCTTCTGCCCAGTAAGGCAGAGCTCCTGCTCCAGGCTTTTCCTTGGGATGATGTTGGTGCTGGGTTTACCTGCTTGTTTTATGAAGTGCCTATAATTGCTGGTCAGAGGGTTCCTCTATAGCACTTGCACAAGCTCATGGAGGCAAACTAACTTATGAGCCATGATGTCATCATAGTAGTCCAGTAAGCTGCAAGTTTTCCCTAGTGACAAAAGAGGTAAAGGGAAGGGCTGTGTGGTCATTGATGCAAAACCCCTCAGCTTTAGCTTTTCTGTTATCTATAGAAATACATCTGCAAGATAAAACATACCTGTGGCACATGAGAGCTTGTACCTACTCAGCTCGCTTGGTTTCTGTAGGAGAAATGTCCTGAGCAAAGGGTTGAGGAGCAGGAATCCTCTCTGAACAGAGTGGGGCTGAGGCTTTTGTAGTATACTGCTTTTCCTAGCTGGAAAGTTTGGATGTAACTTGCTTTTTTTTCAATGTGTGTAGACTTTTGAATGACTAGAAGTTTGTCAACCAGTGTGGATGGGGCTGTTGTGCACAAGGAAGCTTCACGCCTCCCTGCACTTTGTATTGCTTGATGCTTCCTGGAAGTGTTGGGTATATTTATCGAGCCTGAATTTGTAAGTAGTAGTGAGAGGACACTGCAAGCCCAATGCACCATGGAGGTGTCTGCACTAGTTAGTAGTCTATAGGTGATGCATATGCAGGATAAAAACTGCTGTGCTTCTGCACTCGAGACCTTCTCCATTCCTGTGAGGGATCATCCTTGAGAAAGAGGCATTTTTAGGATTGCCAGTGCACAGGCAACTAGATATTGCTCTCCTGGAATGGCAAGTGTGATTGGAGGAGGTGGGAAATGCTGGGCTTTGCAGCTATCCTGGTTTGAGTTAGAACAGAACAATTCTGTTCAGTGATTTTACTTTTCAACTCAGTCTCTTCTAACTAACTGCACTTTCTGAAGGTAACAGTATGTTTTTGCAGGCAGTGTTTGCTGCTAGCAGTGATAATGCTTGATGTTTAGAGTTAGTAGCAAGGACTGGTGTGTGCAGAAAGGCTCTTGTTTATACTTGTTCCTGTACGGACCAAGGTCACTTAAATCTTATGTGCCATGTTATGGGTGCACAAAGTAGAATGCCGAACCTGTGGGGAGGAGCGGGCAGGAGAGGTGACCCTTAGCTGACCAATAAGGGATTCTACCCCCTGCACGTTATATTCAGTATAAAGCAGAGAGATCACGAAGGTTAGGCTCTCTTGTTCAATGGCTGACATCTGAGGAGGACTTGTCCATTCTGCCTTCAGTCCCGATCCGTATATTTCCAAATCCAGTTTTAGAATCCAACTCCTGAATCTGTTTCCCATCTGCAGCTGAGTCCAGTCTGGGATGTCCTCAGTGTCTCCTCCACAGCATCAGTGGCGATGGTGACATAATTACCATCAGGAGTTGAGTTTAATACTGGTTTTGTATATATTTGTGTATATTTCGGTTTAGTACTGTTCTAATTTTCTATTCTAATTGATAACTCTCTCTCCCTTATTCCTTTTCTCTTCCCTTTTGAGGAGGGAGAGGGGTTAACAGAGAACATCTATTGTAAGTCTAGTAGGCTGCCCTGACCCTAAACTTTGACAGCAACCCTAGGTGCCTGCAATAAATCTTTTCCCCCTGAATTTGGGAACGACATCCCTGGAGCTTTGTCACATAAAGCCAAGAGCATGGATTCCATGGGCTTGTGGCTTTGACATGAGCAGCACAGAGGTATGGGTGATCCAGGCTTTTGTGGGGATTAAGTCTTTTAATTTTTGCAGAGTGAATGCAAGTGAAATTAAACCTTATAAAGAGGAGGAGAGCGGAAGGTGGGCAAGGGAGCAGAAGGAAATCCAGGCTGCTTGTCTGCAGAGGGGCATGGGGTGGGCTTGTGCTTTCTGAGTGCAGGAGCCTGCTTGGGTTGGCAGGTGCTTTGGAAATGAAAATACTTTATCCTGAGTTACGTAATGCAGCAGCATGCCCAGGCCTGAGTTCCCTGCAATTTCCTGGCCTGCAAGGAATAATTTTCTGCTTGAAATATTAGCCTTAGATTTGAATTTCCTGGCTCATATGGCATGTGCGATCAATGTAATAGCTGTGTACATAACTGCTGCTCTTTGAACTTCAGACGTTTACGTAAATTTATATTGGTTTATAGCTGTTGGATGATGATGAACAGAACATGCTTGTACATTAAGAACTGTATAAATCCAAACTCACCGTGACCTACTGGTTAGATCCAGCAGGTAGAAGAAGCTAAAGATCCTTCTCTAATTCAAGTAGTAGGTTGTAAAAGAGGATTTGAGGTGTAATAGAGCTGAGGTGCAAATTATCAGTGTTTCTGCCTTAATAGAGTTTCAATCTTTATCCCTAAATGTGGAGACGCCTTTGAATTGTGGATAGTTTTGGTTTTGTTTTATCCAGCTCTTTGCTGGGGAAAAAAACCTGTTTGGATGGCCAAGTTGTTGGCCAAGAGAGCCACCAGTATTCTGGCTTGTATCAGCAATAGTGTGGCCAGCAGGACTGGAGAAACGATCGTCTCCCTGTACTCAGCATTGGTGAGGCTGCACCTTGAATACCAGGTTCAGTTTTGGGCCCTTCACTCTCAGAAGGTCATTGAGGTGCTGGAGCGTGTCCAAAGAAAGGCAGTGAAACTGGTGAAGGATCTAGAGCACAAGTCTTGTGAGGAGTGTCTGAGGAAACTGGGTTTGTTTAGTCTGCAAAAAGGGAGGCTTGTGGGAGACCTTATCACTCTCAACAACTACTTGAAAGGAGGTTGTAACAAGGTGGGTGTCTGTCTCTTCTCTCACGTAACAAGTGATAGAATGAGACGAGATGGACTCAAGTTGCACCAGGGGAGGTTTAAATTGGACATTAGGAAAAATTTCTCTACGAAAAGGGTTGTCAATCCCTGGAACAGGCTGCTCAGGGGAGTGGTGGAGTCACCATCCCCGGAGGTATTTAAAAAATGTGTAGATGTGGCACTTAAGGACACAGTTTAGTGATGACCTGGCAGTACTGGATTAATGATTGGACTTGATCTTAAAGGTCTCTTCCAAACAAAATGATACTATGATTCTATAGCCATGCATGGATGTGCATCACCTGGCTGAACTAAGCCTGCTCTGATTTGTCCTGTTCTGATTTGGTGATAGTGGTCCCCTAACCATGACTCATAAAGAGGGCGTGCCCATGGACCCTTCTGGTTCTTCAGGCTACAGGAAATGAAAAGTCATGAGTGAGACTGATGGGGAGCGAGGATGATGCCACAGTGTAGCATGCACTCCCGGCATCAGTTGTGACCTGGCTCTGTGGATATGTGAATTGCTGCTCCGTGACTCCTGCACCTTTAACTCAGAAGAGGACTGAGATCCCTTGGAGGTTTAGAAAAAATAGGCTATTTCTGTTTTGCTCTTCTAAAATGAAGGCGTCAAAACATTCTTTTTTGACATGAAAGGTTTTTGACTTCAGATGAAGGCTGTCCATTGTGTTCCTTGAGCACATGCTATCTTGTGATCTTCAGGGAGAGTGAAAGACAGACAGAGTTCAGCATACCTTGTGGTTGACTGAGAAAGACTTCATCTTTTGAAGCATCCCACTCTTGGCTCCACAAGCCAAAACAGTTGGGGCAAAATTATCATTGTAGAGCCTGCTCTGATCATGCATAGAGGTGGAAAGTCTTCTTCGAGCAAAGGGGCTGAGAGAGAAGTGCCAGAGATTTATTTACCAGCTAAAAAACCTCACTCATGCTTGCTGGTTATTTTGTGCAAAAACTAGTGCTGGTGTAAGAGCCGGTGAGGGTCAGGCAGAATAGTGGTTTAATCCATTTGAAGGAGAACTTGGTCACTCTGAAGTAATTCATATATTTGGGGTAGCATTTGAACCTTTGTACTGTGTTTCTGCCACTTAGTTGGTACCCAGGAGAGGCTGAGCATGGCCCGGCAGAGCAAGTCAGGGATGAAAAGGAACTCTCTGTACCCATTGAAGGTAGTGAGTGAAAAAACACTGCAAAGAGGTAAAATAGTTGGATGATGATAAACACTGTGAAGTAAACTGAAGTGGATGAGGGAGAACTAGTTGATAAACGGAGCAAATGCAGGGAGAGGGCATCATGTAGGGGAATAAACAAAAACATACCTGGATATCTTACTACCTGAAAGATGTATTTACTGTGGAGAAAATCCTTGGATTGTTCCTTGTGATGAACTGGAGAAGGAGGTGGGAGTGTGTCTTTTCTCTTCCATCAGCTGTGCTACTGTCCCACATCTACAGGTGGTGAGGAGCCCCTGGCAGGGTGAAAGGGAGGACAGAGTCCTGCTGACTACTCTGTGGGAGAGTTTCTAGCAATCAAGACACTGGGAGAAGTGGGAAGGACTGCTGCCCTTCTGCCTTTGTGGCAGTGTTCACTGCACAAGGAAAGCAGCCTATGGCTTCTACATCTCCTTTTGTCACGTGTCTCAGTGGGAGCTGGAGCTTGTTTGTATAAGATTGCGTGGAGGGGAAGGAGAGGTGAAAGCCCTTGGCTCTTTACTTTTTGGATCTCGCCAGTCTTTTGGTTGAGTAGGAATTAATAATCGAAAAATACCAAGAGCATTTATTGCGCAGGGCTGCCATGAGCCACAGGGGCTGGTTGGGATGTGAGCTGTATGAATTGTCCCTGGGAAAACCGGCTGTGAAACCTTTGCTACCAGCCTCAGGCTGTGTTTCTGCTTCATCTCAGGATGAGGCATGTCTCTGTGCTATAGCCAGCTCCATTCATGATTTAAACGAACGTGGTGAGGGGTGGCTGAGGCGTGGACAGTCATCCCATCCTCTGCCCTTGCTGCAGGGTCTTGTCTCTGCCAAAGGGTGGAACAGGCAGCTGCAGCCCTAGTGCTTTAAACCACTGCAAGGATGCAAGGCAGGTCTGTGCCTGCAGACACAGAAAACCCAGAAAGAAACCCAACACCCAAACAACAAACAAACCACAAAAAACCCCCAAACCACAAGAAAACAAGTCAACAAAGTTGCACTCTGCATCTTTATTTATTTTTAAGTGTATCATTCAAAGTGTGAAGTATTTCTGAGATGCACATTCCCCAGCTGTGATGAACTGGGCAGAGGTTGAGACACTTCTTCCCTGGTGAGAGGGAGGGTTGCATGAGCCTGAGTCAGCAGCAAAGGTCACTTGGCTGGAAGGCTCAGCTTCCACAAGGAGATTTCGTAATGTTTCTGTGTTCAGTGCTGATGGAGTGGTAGTTAGCGTGTGTGCACATAGGACGGAGGAACACCAGTTTGAGTGAACTGGGATGATAGGATGGTGATGGTCAACCTCACCTGCCCACTCCAAAATCACTTTTCTCTCTTCCTTGATACCTCCTTTCTTATCTCCTCTCCTGTGCCCCAACTTCTTGTGTCTCTTCAGTTCTGGCACTTAATCTTAGCGTTGTGTTGTTTGTTTTATAGCCTTGGCTCATCTTCCAGTTCCCGTTTGGGGTCATTATCACATATGATTAGCCTTGGAGCTTAATGAAGGGGATCAGACATAACTCTAGGGTATGTCTGAGCCATTTAGCGTTTCTAAGCTCAAATATCTGCAGAGGAAGTTTATTTTTAAGCTTCCTGAGAAGATAATTTTGAATGTTAGATTGTTTAGGGTACAAGTAATAGAACTGAAATGCCTCCAGGGGGGAGCAGTGCCCTCTGGGTTTTGAAGCATCCCAGGGATAATTATCCAGTGCTGAGTAAGTCTTGTTAGTCTTGAAATAGCTTTTAGTGGATGATCATGTTTTTCCTTATGTTGGCAAGTGTGAAAGCTTAAAACCATATATTAACATTTAGCCTTCAATGTAAGAGCACTGTCAAAGTACTCTTAATACTGTTGTTATCCAGTTCTGCTCCAGGAAAACCAGGCATAGAGATACGAAATGATTACACAAAATAACAACTCCAGAAAATGAAAAAGGGCATCTTTTTGAGGCGGCTCTTCAAGGTCCCACTCTTTCACTATATTAAGGGATAGGAGGGAACTGCAAGGTCTTGCATCATTGGAGCAAGGCGAGGTTGGAGCATCCTCAGAGCAGTTCCAACTACTGCTGTTTGGCAGCGCTTTGCAGGGAACTGTAGCTCCAGCTCAGCAAAGCAGCAATAGGGCAAGTGCCACGCTGTGTCACTGTTCCAGGCAGTGTGACATGTCTGTGTAGTGATTCAGCTGTGTCCCTGCAAACCATCTACTGATGTGATGCAGATCATTAGTCACTAATTGATGTCATTACCCTGTTTTTAGTCTGATGGAGAGGCCAAGGATCATGTAGATGTGAAGCAGCTGAGTCAGTCTTCCACCTCTTTTGCCTTTAGGTCTACCAGGGTCTTGGTGGTGCTTGGAGAGCTATTTCTGTGTGCCGTGCCAGGCAGACCCAGACTGTCTCAGTTTTATCTTGTTCTCTCTGACTATTTGACTATAAGACTACCACAGCTGTGTGGTGGGACTGAGGTCTGTAACTGGGGCCTTATGGTGTGTGGCAATGAACCCTTCGAAGGAAGGCCTTTTAGAGGCAGTGGAAGAAGATGCTCTGCCTTTGGGCTGAGTGTGGGGAGATTGTTTCAGCCATGCTGCGTTGGCTTCCTTTGTCAGCTCTGTAATAACCCTCTAAGCCATCTAGGGCTTTACTGAGGAAAGCAATTTTATAATACAGTTTCCATCCTCCCTGCACCCTCCCCTCCATCTCTCATCTTTGGCTCTATCTCCTCATCCAGTATCTAAACTAGAGGCACTGGTGGGTTGGGTGCCAGTGTTCAGTTATCACCTTACCTGGTGTTCCAACTAGTGGCTTGTAAATCTGTCTCTTTACTGATGTGTCTTATGCTATTACCACAGACCAGTCTCCAGGACAGATCTTTGATGCCATGTATCTTCCTGGACACAGCTAGGTTTGTTCACTGCCTATCTGCTCCCTTGTCTGTGGGTTTTTCTGTCTGCCTAAAACCATGGTGTTGGCAGCACCCTTGGGTGCACTGGACATGGAGGCAAAGATGCTCATCCCTCATACCTTGCTCAGTTTCCTCAAGCTCTACATTTATCTGTCCTCACCATAGTTTGAGTGGTCTAAGGCAGCTCTGTAGGTCTTTCCCTGTGTAGAACACCCTGATCATTTACTGTGACATTGCTGAAACATCAATTTCTGCATCCTGCCGAAGAGGCTGGACTTGGTGGGAGGACTGTGTGCTGGGTACCTCCTCTATGTACACTTCCCATTTGAGTTTTGCACCAAACAACCTATCCTCACAAAACTAAAGAAGGTTGTCACAGTAGAAGCAATATTCCTAATACCATCTATTTCTTCATTTAAAAAACCCCTCTTTTAATGTACTTCAACCAAACTGTAACTCCCCACTATTGCCCCACTGTAGTTTTAGCAAGTGAGCTCCTTCTGTCTTTAACGCAAATGCTGCTGCGTATATTTTAAAATAATTTTATTTTCCCTATCTCTTCTGCCCTCATGTGTGCCCCACCCCTGCTCTGTCAGTACCCAGTGTCTGCCTGGGGAAGCTCATGTGGAGTTACTGGGTATTACCCTAAGAGAAATAAATTCCGTGATCCCCTTGGACAATGTGGCAAAGTCCATGCTATCCAAACATTGGAGCTGACATAGTTAAATGTGAAACATTTGGGAAAACCTAGAATACGGTGTCTCGGGCTCGTGGAGCATTGCTTGGGAAGCTGAAAACCAGCATCTCTAGTTGGTAGGCAGCCAGGTGAGATGGCGTGAAAGCAAAGCTGAAACGTGGCTGAGGTTTTGCGGTAGTTGACATTGGACAACGTGGAAGCCCCGGCTCAAAGTGGGAAGGGCTCTCCTCCCTTAACTGAGGAACCACGTGCACACCAGGAAACCTTTGTTCTGAATATTTGGAGGAATAAAGTTCAGCAGGAATAAAAGGGCATATCCCCACAGCCTTGGTTCACATTGCGTTGTGCTCTCTGTCTCTCTTGCAGCTGCGTAAATGAGTATGGAAGATTATGATTTCCTCTTCAAAATTGTTTTAATTGGCAACGCCGGTGTGGGAAAGACCTGCTTAGTCCGTCGCTTCACTCAGGTAAGGTTGGGCACCTCTTGAATGCAGGACGTTGGGATGGGGACAGCACTGGGGCAAGAGCATGGCGTCTGTGGCTGTGCACTGAAGACTTTGCCAGCGTTGCGGCTTCAGAGTATTTTGTTGTCCACACTCTTGGTGTGTGCATCACGTATAGCAGCATGCTGGCACAAGCAGCACATCTTGTATCTAATGCTCTACTTGGCCCTGTTGGGGATCTTGCACTGGAGAAAACTCATCCCTCTCTGAAGGTGGAAAGTCCCCTCTGAAAGCTGCTGGCACAACCTCTCCTGATTTGGAGGCGCTCTGGACTGGTTATAAGGACCAACAGGTCTACTGATGTGCTCCTTCTCTTCCCCCTTCCTCACTGTATGAAGCTCTCCCTGTTATTTGACACTGGTAGATAATGAAATAATCTGTCCTGACTTGACAGTCCAGGGCCTTCTGTTAAATGTCAGACCTTCTTTTTGTGGCAGAATAACAAGGAAGGGACCATGTTTCTGTGATGTGGGGCAAGAGAAGGTTTCACATTATGCAAAATAAAACAATTTGGGGGGGGTTTGTTGCACTCTCCACTAGGAATTGTCAGCAATTTCCCCCCTCACTGTTAATTTTCGTTTTAAAGGCATGGTGATGTTAAACACTCTCCAACTGCGTGTGACAGCCAGTCGCAGTAAAGCTAGTCAACCCCAAAGGGTTAACTACATAAATTTGTGGCCGCTTCTGCTGCTTGCGCTTCAACAGCTGCTGTAGGGTATGGATGTGCCCCAAAATCAACATGACTTTGTAGATCTAGACACCAGAAATCAAAAAGCTCTGTTTATTATTATTTTTTTTTTCTGGTTTGCTGCTAGTCCTTTCTGATGGTGCTGCACTCAAATTCTGCCAGCATCATGCTGGCTCTTGCCATTGCTGTGGCACAAATAGTGGCTGGCTCTGTGCTTCCCTCCTGAAATGCTGTGCAGGGATGTGACCCTGGTGCTGGGAGCTTCCAGAAATGCCTTTCCATGCTGTGGCATGTGGTGGAGGGGAAAGAGAAGGCGTGAGGTTACAGGAGCAAAGGCACCTCATCCCGTATGGATTCTCATGCCTCTTTCAAAGCATTGGGAAGTGAGATGGAGAGTTCTCGTTTACCCTTTGCCCGCCTCTTCAAACTGCACAGAAGCAGAAGGGCTTTACCCCTCTTTTTCCTCTGTATGCATCCTCTTTTTCTTCTCCTGTTTTCCTACCTCTGAATTCAACAACTTGCTACGTGACTAGGGACGTGTAGGCAGGGAAAACACTGTGGGGTTGAAATTCTGGTAACCTTTTTGCTGGGGAGATGTCACGTTTTGTTCTCTAAATGTGATGGAAATAAATATCCAGGCAAGAGGACAAGGAAGGAATAGCTTTTAGGAAAGAAAAGGGTGAGGACTGGCACCCATAGAGAGCTTTGTCTAGCTAAAGAAATTCGCTTAATGAAACTCTTATTTCTTTTGTTTTCTTTCAGGGGCTTTTCCCACCAGGTCAAGGAGCCACGATTGGGGTTGACTTTATGATTAAAACCGTGGAGATAAATGGTGAAAAAGTAAAGGTAGGAGCCTGATGGTCTGAAGTGTAAACTTGTTTGGCAGTACCATAGCTGAGGTTTTGTGCTGCACCCCTCCTGGTCCTGGAAGACTTGTGGCAAAATGTCAGGCTGTCTCGCACGGCTCAGATGATGCTGGGTCTAACAATCTTTGCACCCTTCTCCACAATTACCATCAGGATCATAACAGTGAACTTACTCTAAGGGAGAAAATGGAAAGGGGAGATCTTGCAAAACACTGTGCTTGCTTAGGAGACACTAAGGTTGTGTCTGGCTGGGGTTGAGGAAGCACAAAGGAACACTTCATGCAGTCTCTGCTCGCAGTGTTTCTGGTAAGCAGAAATCTCTTGCATTCCCACTGGGATGTGTTTGATGAAGCTGTGAGCTCCCAAGACCGCTACTGGGGAGAGCAGACTTCTGGGCTTGTGTGATTCTGCACAACGAAGACTAATCTCACACATCTGCTGAATTATAGATTTGGCACAAGCATAGATGGTCACAATATTGGTGCTTCAGTCAACAGGTTGAATTGAGAAGGGCAATGTCTTCCCTATTACTAACTTTTACCCTCCAAAATCATTTGGTTGCATCCAAACTGCTGCTGCGGAACTGTCCTTGTCCTGTATTATTTCCCAGACTGAACCCGAGTGTCACTTGGCAGAGCGCTACTTTGCCTGGACCAAAACACCCCAGGGACCAATCTTGTATTTAACAGAATCCATGGTTGGGTTCCAACCCCCAGAGATATCGACTGATGCTACTTTGTTCACTAGTAGAAATTTCACTAGAGCTGCTATGATAGTCCAGGGGCATTGATGTGAAAAAAAACCCCAAACATCAAACCAGTGTTTTTCCCCTCACTGCCTTCATCAAAACTAGTAGTGAGCAAATGGGAGAGCAGCAGCAGTGTGTCAGTGGCTCGATGTGACATTGAGACCCATTTTTAAGCTTGTGTAAGTGGTGGGATGAAAACAGTGGACTTGTGCAGATTTTCAGCCCTGGGGCTTTTTAGCCTATATTTCAGCACAGAGGGTTTTGAAAAAGAAAATCAGGTGGTGTACTCCTAAGTTTAGGACAGACTTGAAAAGCCATTATGAAGGCAGCAGGCCGTCACATCACTGCGTGAGGGTCTGTACAAACTTATGGAAAGTGTCGGTCCTTGACCTGAAGACCTTTCAGCCTGAGCAGGTGAAGGATAAGAGGTGTAAATACCTTCCCCTGCTACAGACTGAGTTAATATTCAGTAAATTGCCGGGTAAATGGGACAGAGCAACAGGTAGGAAAGCAGTGAGGATCACATGTAGTCCCTGTGGTGTTAGTGTTTAGCTTGGTGGTTGTGATGCTCATTAGCAGGCGTATGGCATAGCAGGGTCAACCAGGGCATGGGTGATGCTTGTCCAGGCTCCTTGGACAGCAGAAATGCTTCTTTCAGCCAAAACCAACACCAGTAGAGCAGCTCAGAAGATCTAAGCTGGTAAATGGCTTAAGTAGTACACTGAAGGTGGAATACATTTTTCCCCCTTATATTCCTTGCTTAAAGCTGTCTCAAAATTGTCCTGGTCAATGGAGGAAGAAAACAAGTCTTGAGGAAGATGAATCCCATCCACTTCTGACACCTCTCCAAGCATTTGATTCCCTGTTGCTTATATATATATATATTGCTGATATCTGAGGTCTGTTTTTTGGCCGGGTGAACTCACCCGAGGGATTCTTCTGTGTTTGACTTGTTGCTCCCATGACATAATCCTGTTTTAAGACTATCTTGGGCTGAGGATGCAAACTCCTTAAGAGAATGTTGGGAGAAGTCATGCCAACGTGGTCTGTCTTGGGGACAAGGATGGTTCAGGGAAACTCTACAAGCTAAATAAAAACCCATCAGCATCGTAGGCCCCTGCTGGCCTGCAAAGAGCTGATGAATGCGCAAGTGTCCACCCAAGCAATTCAATCACCTTGGGGCTGACTTGCGTTTCACAGAGCTTTAGCAAGTGGTAGCTGGTATAGCAACTTTATTTCACGTGGCAAATAATGAGTAGTTAAATCAAAGTCCTTCTCCTGACCCCGCTAGTGAAGTAAATTGGAGTCGCCAGAGCTCAGCCACAATGACCAAGCTTGGCAGGAAGCTAAGTAAGTTATGTTTGGGCATTTGAATGAGCCTTCTGGAGTATGAAAGGCAAACGGATTTCTTTCAGGGAGTGATCTTGTAGCTGAAACTTTGAGTAAGCAGTGCTAGTGAGAAGAAATGTTTAATGAGCAGGAAAAGCAGGAATGAGTCAGAGCACAGAGCAATAAAAATGACATCTCGGTCAAATGAGGTGCTTTTCTGACTGTTAGCTTATTTAAGTGTCCAAGCCGTGACTACCCTTCTGTGCTGGGCGGTATCTCCTGTGTGTCTGCTGGGATCCAGGGTGAGAGAGCTCTTTATGGAAAAGGTTTTCAGACTTGAAAATAAATTATATACTTCTGAGGAAAAATACTTTCCAGCTTTCAAAATTGCATTTGAAAGTCAGTGGAGAGAGACTTACAGGCATGAAAGCTGTATGCAAGCCATATGAGATATGAGTGGCTACTAAAGCTCACTGGCAGATAAGCTGAGGCAGCACAGTGCAGTTGAGGGGGCTTTTGATCTGTACAAAATATGTGCAACATCTGTATGAAGAGGCTGCACAAACTCAAGCCAAGTAGACAACAGTTAACGTGCTGGTCAAAGCCCAGCACCCTCAGTGCTGCAGAGGGCTATGCTCTACAGTCCCGTGACCTTATTGTACTTGGTGGAAATGTTTATATGCATAAAGCTAAATGTATGTGTAAATGTTGGGAGAGTAGAAAGTATCAGCTGGCTCCAAGAAAATGAACACTTAGATTTTCTGCAGACTGAATAAGGCACTGTCCTTTAGTTCCTCTGAAAACATTGGTACAAGTGAAATGGTTGCTATGAAATCTTTTATTTGGCAGAAATAATCAGTGCGGTGAAGTGAGATGCGCATTTTGTGTGCAGGAAAAGTATCAGTGGTTGTAAGGTCAGGGACTGTTCTCTGCCTTTGGCACCCAGCTCACAGGTAGACTCACAGCTGCAGCTGGTAAGAAACCCTCTCCCCAAGGCAATCTCTTTTGCTTTCACTGTCTGTTACATTAAAGTGATGGAAAAACATATTCATGTCAAGTTTTTATCAGCCTGGAGATCGTCTCAATAAATGTGAAACATATATAAGCTGGAGTTAACCAGTAGAACAATCAGTAAATGTTTTTCCAGGGGAACAGCCAAGCAACAACAAAATTATCTGTACTTTATCTGCCAGAGTTTGGAGACTGGTTTGTTTTAATGGGGACTCATTCGTTATCTGAATTTTATGTCCAAGTAATTTCACTTATGGTTTTGTATGTCACTTAGCTGCAGGTGCTAGATTCCGCCATTTAAATACAGCTGTGCCAAGAGGTTAAGCACAAAGGTGCCCAGGACCTGTGAGCCAGCCACAAATTACTTTCTCTGCAAAAACCATACTACTTCAAAATTCTGCCTCACTTCTGAAAGCTGTTACTGGGAGCTCTCAGTTCAAACTAATACCGTTATGATGAGTAGCTGGCATAGTTCAACTTTGAAACTGGGCAAGAATAAGGTTTTCTCTGTTACAGGTTGCTGAATATACGGGAAAAAAATCTCAAATACTTCACCTTTTTCTTCCCAAAGTACACAGGATTCTGGCTGGAAATCACCCCTTCACATATTTAATTTCAGGGAGGGGTGTTTTAAGAAAACATAAAAGCTGAAGCAGAGAAGTACTTTTTCACGTTTAAATTTTTTAATTTTGGGTGTTTGTTTCTTTGACTGCCTTTTTGATAACCCACCAAAAACTATCAGATGGTAAAATTATAAAAAAACAGGATGAGGTTAGTTTGGATTGGGAAATGTGCGTTCTCTTCCTGAACCCAGAGGGTTTGTCTGATCCTTATGACCTCTTTTGATACACTTGACATGTCAACCAGTTCTGCATTCTGGGAAGGCCGGCAGCCCTTGGACCAGCCTTCAGCTGAGCTCACTGTTCAATCCTGTGTTTTCCTCCCACCAGTGCATCATCTCAGGATAACTATAACTATCTTCAGGAGCTAGAACAGAGGCTGTTTTTCTTGGGTTTCTTCTTGGGATGGATGCTGTTCTTGGTTACACTTCAGGGGCAGGAGAAGTGACTTCCTCCTGCATTGTAGCTCCAGGCCAGCAGCAATGTCTACAACAGAGGTTGATGCTACAAGTCACATGAAAGCCCTCAGACCTGCAGCTTCCAGGGACTGTCAGCCACTGTGCCAACTGGCTATGTGCATTGCATTTCAATCCACAAGTGCAGGAATGGAAACAAAAAATCCTGGGGGTGGGGGATCCAAAGGGAAGAAGAGCTAAGTGTTTTCCCAGCATTGGCTTTACCCTGAGGGTTTTTTTCAAGTCAAAGCATTGCTGCTATCAAATAAAAGTTTGGTGTTTGTGTTGGTTTTTTTTTTTTTTTCCTTTTATGACTCTCCCTTGTTATGCCAAAAGCTGCAGATCTGGGACACGGCGGGACAAGAGCGATTCCGATCCATCACGCAGAGTTACTATCGCAGCGCTAACGCGTTAATTTTGACCTACGACATCACCTGTGAAGAATCGTTCCGGTGCCTGCCCGAGTGGCTGCGAGAAATCGAGCAGTATGCCAGCAATAAGGTCATAACCGTGTTAGTGGGTAAGTGACGATTGTCCCTAGCGGGGGTGGTGTGATGGGGGAGTGAGCTGTGCGTGTGGAAGGGTCGGTGGCAGATGGAGGCGTTAGCAGGAGGAAAATGTGGCATCTGTGTGAACTGGTGCTGTAGGATGTTTGAACTGGTGCAGCAGATATTGTTGCTAGCCAGAGTTGTAATGGCAGATGGGTGCAGGGTGCAGCCAGTGCCTTAAACCCAGTGCTTGGAACATTCCTTCTGTAGATAACCCCAAGATGCTGATCGTGATGTTCAGGATGTCAAAAGCACTTCGGAAAGTGTGGTCCTGTCTCAGGTCTAAGGCTATTGCATGTGGAGGTGGATACTTCTCACCAGCTGGTCCTGTACGGAACTGAAGTGTTGATGGTGCAGCTACCAACTGAGTTAAGAATAGAGCAGTTTCCCTTGTAGAGATCCTAGCTGTGACTGACAAATACACAAGGATCTGCTCAAGTTGGGGCTGCCTCTGGGTTGCTGTACCCCACAGTTGTGGGACATCCAGATTCTTGTCTTAAGTGGGTCGGGATCTGAGAGCCTGATCAGGATGTAACGGCTGTGTGGATCATAGCATTCATAGCTGGGAGAGAGCTGGAAAACTGGATATTTTTTGCATGGATTTTTGGGAAACTAAGAATAAACAACTGAATGTTATGTCAATTTGGAGAGCTTCGACTCAAGCTAAAGCAGACCTCAGGCCATCTGTCTGCTACAAGCACAGTGAAGGTTATTTTGCCTGTCTGTGGTTTTCCATGCTCTGCTTTCAGCATCTGATAGTTAGGACTTGGTGTTTAAAGGCCCAAGAATATATAAAGAACAATGGAAAAATAACTTGGGGAAAGCAAAAACATTTCATGCTGCAGCGTTGATATCACCTTTAATGGTTTGCTGTTTAAGAGAAAAAAATCTAGATGATTGTAAAACGTGTTTAAGGTGGCTTTAAAAATATTTTGAGCTTTGTATTGCAAGCGAGCTTTGGGATTTACAGAGCTCCCATACAGTAAACTTGTTCTTTTCCATGAGAAGGGTATGATACATGTACAAATGGTGCAGAAATAATATATGGCTAACAAATGTACGTGACATTTTTTAGGAAACGTTAATTATCAACATCTACAGCACAAAATATAGATGTTAACAGCCATAGCACGCACTTTGAAGATGCTGACACCCATAAACCTCACGTGTTGTGGGATAATTTGTTTAGAAAGGTAACTTCAAAGTATACTGTAGGTCCAAGAAACTGCTTTGTCAGGAAAGAAAGAGGATCTCGGATAAGAGGAGGGCAATGAGATATAGCTTGCCAGTGGAAGTGCAGCCTTTCCCTTCCACTATTTGTCACAATATTGCTGATAGAAGCTAGGCCAGGAGATGTTTCCTCCTGAACCTGCCAGCTCCCTGGACACAATGCCCTGTTATTGCAGGTCATGGTCTGTTATCTTTGTTCTAAGATTAATTAATGGCAAAAACATCAAGTTTGAAGTAAAGTGCCTGGTAATGGGTTATAATCATACCAGATGCTTGCTGGAGGTTTTAATCAAGTCTCTGCTAAATTGAGGGCTCTGAAGGAAGGGGCTGGTTTCTTTCTCCACCTTGCTCTGTGAGTGCTTCCCAAGCCCATCCCTCTTCCAACCTCAACAGCCAAATCCTTCACAGAAATACTGAAATAGGAAAGCTACCTTCCACGCCAGGCTTCTTTTAAAGCTTGTAATGACATGAGAAATATCATATTTAGTGTGTAATGCTATAATTGACATTTTAAGTGCTCTTTAGAGCAAGAAGGGGAGAATTTTCAATAGATACTAAAATGCAAATCCCTTAATGTTGGTTGATAGCAGCATTGGTGTTAAATTAAAGATAACTGACTTGGATGTTCACCGGGCATATTCCATTAAATAAGCTGATATTAAATGAACTTGATTGTGTGTGTCTGGGAATCCATTATTTGGAGGGGAGAGCAAGCACTAAGAGCTTCTCATCAAAACCACTGTCCATGCATTATTACAATGCAAACTCTTCTCTATCACTTATCAACTTCCATTTCTCTTGTTTTGAAAGTCAAATTAATTCATTTTCTAAACTGTTCTATCAATACAGGTAATAAGATTGATTTAGCCGACAGAAGGGAAGTCTCCCAGCAAAGAGCTGCAGAGTTTTCTGAAGCACAGGACATGTACTACCTGGAAACCTCTGCAAAAGAATCAGATAATGTGGAAAAGCTCTTCCTGGACTTGGCCTGTCGGTTGATCAGCGAGGCACGACAGAACGCTCTTGTGAACAATGTCTCATCCCCCTTACCAGGAGAGGGGAAAAGTATCAGCTACTTGACTTGCTGTAACTTTAATTAAAGAGCTGGCATGTGATTTTTCCCCTTGCACCATGGGCCAAGAAGATTTTGGTTTTTGCTGGGATTTACCTACCTGAAGGGAATTCCTGTCATTTTGACCCATCTGACTTACCCTGAGTCAGGTTGCAGACCTGGAAGCATGGCTGGCTGACAGCTCCAGCTGCATGGCAACATAGCAGAATATAACGTGGTTTAAATGTAATTTTTCTTGCAGCCTGTGGAGTGGGTTAAGAAAAGAAGAGTCGCAAAAGTGCTCTATGTAATGCAGAACATGAGCTATTGTGTTTTGGTCTATGGGAGACTAGAGCAGCCTCTCTTGAAGAAGATATTGAAGAGATGAAAATCCCTCTTACAGAACAAGGTGTTTGATCCTTTCTAAAATTAAAAAAAAAATAAAAATCCCAGTAAACACTGACCCTGGACGACATTGGCAATCTTCTGGGCTGCCAGCGAGTGGGCTCTTAGGACATGTACATAGCGTCTGCCTGTACATCTTCATGGAGGACTCTAGTGTTTGAAATAGTGTTATGTCTCTCATCTGCAGGCACTTTCATGAACGTGGAGTTGAAGAAGTAAAGTTACGTATATCAACATCTTCAAGATTTAAGAAGACGTGGATACAGCTCAGTTGCTCCCTTTGGTGCTAGCAGTTCAGCAAATATTCCATAGATAAAAACGTAGTCTTACTACATTACTGTCTTCTGAATGTGTAACTTCGACTGGTTAGGGAAAAAAAACAACCAAACACTAATAAGCACTGTTCATAAAAATAAAAAAAAATCTTGTTACCTCTTTTTCTAGGCCTGACCATAGTGGGAAAGAACTGTGCTTCTTTGATATCCAACACAGGATAAAAGGACTTTCCAGAAATAAGAAAAAGTTAACTCTTCATCCTCTAATTGCTAATGTCCTAATGTGAAAAATGAGCCATGGGAAAGGTTATTGGCAGAGTTGGAAAAAAAAACACACCAGGCATGGCCAAGATCTTGTGTGTGCATGGATTGTGTATAAGGGTTCAAAGAGAGCACAGTTTGAAGTGGCAGTCTGCAGTATGTCTGGCTTAAAAATAAAGCTCGTAGATACAGTTTGTGTTGAAAGGCAAGTGGACAGTGTTGTAGAGGGGTTTTTTTTTTAATGCTAAGTGAAAATAGCGACAGGTTGCAAGTGGTATCATTCTGTGTCTGACCCATCCAGTGCTCACCTTGTGGAACAGCTGTCCAAGACGCTCTTGAAGGTATCTTCTTGCCATCCAGTCTCTCTGCTAGAGTAGCTTTCAGGCTCAGGGCTGTAGTGTCATTTAATTTACTTGATGCTTTGTACTCTTAATCCCAGACTCCAGTGTACGTGTAACCTTTTAGGCAATTTCTTTCTACAAAAGCCGTGAAGTGGAAGCACTATGGAGTTTGCAATGTTATTACACCTCTAGTGCCATATGCGAATAATGCATTGCAAATTTACATATTGATGTCAAAGTGAAATTGGAAGATAGTGAATGCAGACATGAAAAGTGATATTTGGAAGTTTGAGTTCAATTTAGCTAATCTGGATAAGCCTCTCCTGGTAATTACATGGCTGTGATATGCTGTAACTTAAGTTGATATTATTTGGTTTTTACTGGTGATTATAACAGAGCTTTTTGTATTGACATAAAAAGCTGACAGTTAAGTAACTCTTAAAAAGAATAATAATTAAAAAAAGAAAGCATACTAAAATGCTTTTTCACTTTTTAATGGAAAGACTTCTTTGGGCTGTATCATGTTGTGCCTTTGATCTGTAATGGGGAGCTGACTGTCACAGAGGGGAGATCAGTGTGTCATATGACCATTTTTAATGTTTTCTTGCTAATTTTTAGGCCACTTTCTTCTTTTATGCTTAGTAGTAAAAAGGAGGATATAGAAGTTGTGGTACAAAGCTTGTTTGTTATTTAGGCAATGCTTAGCAAAGAAGTTTTGTAAGTGTGAGATGTTGGAGGACATGTCATCTGCTGTTCTGGCTTGGTCCTTTCAGCCTGGTCATAGTGTAATCTAGAGGATTTAGAAATGTGTGGGGCTTCGTGGCTTCTGCTGTGCTGGACTGTATGGTACAGCCTGTCCTGAAGAGCAGTATCTTTCCTGAGCATTCCCCAAATTGCCGATTACAGACTCATTTGAACTCATGAAGACCACCCAACTCTGAGACTGCTGATTCTGCACAGCTTTTAGGAACTTGTTTAGAGCAAGGCCTAGGGTGTTACATGTAAGGTAACACTCACGTTAAAAATCAATACTACATTTATTTAGTTTATAAAAGCTCTTCCTTTCCAGATGCTGGATTTATCAGTTTATCATTGATAACAAATAGGGCAGGGATGTTTGATCGAGTTACTCAAGGAGTAAGGAGGCTGCCCACTAAAACACGTGTAGGTTCTTCAGCCTGATTCCCAAAAGCATCAAAGCGGAGCAGTCACTTTTCATTCTTGCTGAGTATCACTATAAATGCATTTTAAAGTGCTCCTCGCATCACTTCTGGAGGTTGAGCTCTAACACATTATGACTGAACAAGCTGAACTGGTGAAATAGCAGAAACAGCTAACTATTTTCTTGGGTATTCACTTTGAGGTTTTTAGAAAGCTAAGGCTCCCTTTTCAGAGCTTTACTAACCTGTAGATGGACTCTTTTGGAGACTAGCTGCCTACTAGCACCCTCAAAACATTTGTTCTTTTCATTGCTAGCACATCTCCATGTAAGGACTCCATCTCCTATGATATGCTTCTGCACTGGAGTGCTGCAGTTGGGCTGATATAACTGAAGTATCTGACTTCTCTGGGGACAAATCTGAACCGATTCCTCTCAAAGTTTATTCTGTGTAGACCCAAAGTCGAAAGGAAATAATCGCAGTACGTGTATCATTTTAGAAGGTCATAAGCCAAAGCTGTAGTTTGAAACTTGCCTCTTTCTGCAGTTAACATTAGCACTACCTGTTGAAGTGATATTTTATTGTAGGAACTCCTTTGCAGGAGTTATTTTTGTACACCTTTGAGTATCTCTTCAGCGCATACAACCCACCTCCCCTTGTACCACTGAGGGCTTATCTTCTCTTCTGCAGTCTGGTCCACTGCTAAAGGCTGCCCAGCCAGGAAAGGAGCTTTACCTACTGATAACAGCAACTTAGGGCTGTGCCATAGTGATCAAAGTCTTGAAAAATAAAAGGAGCTAAAAAAAATCCAAATCCCAGTTATCTGACAATCAGCTCTCCAGCTATGACCAACACCTTTCTAGAGGAGTGGATTTTTGAGAGAACTGTCAGTAAAAGCCTTGTGATGCTTGCTGGGTCGAGTATCCAAAAGCCGTGCAGATTTGATATAATGGGGCCACATTTGGCTGGAAATGTTTTCTATTACCAAGAGAGCAAAGCATTGCTTGATTTTTGATGTGTTTTCTGGATGATATATTTGCAGCCATGGAGTAAACTTATTTCTGGATGAATATTAATTTTTATAGTAGTCCCATAATGAGACCTTTTCTTGATATTTTTAGCAGAATGAGCTCCAAGCAGAATCCAGTGTTGGATGGTCAACAAATGCTTGCTTTATCTAGCAGTCCTGTTTGCAGAGATTACTAAAAGCATCTCCTGAAAACTGGGTTGTCTAGACTCTGTTTTCGAGTTCAGTCAGGCTGAACTTGGGTAAATCACTAAGTGTTCAGTGCTTCAGATCACTGTATGCGAAGTACTTGCTGGTGTTTTGCATTTGGGCAGTTACATGGCAAGTTTGTTGGGACAAGCCATGACTTCATTCTGTTCCTATTTGTATTCCCCATGAGAGACTAATTGCTAAGGAAAAAACCTAACCACCAACACTTCAGGTCAAAGAGTTGTGACAGAAAAAGTGAAATGATGAATTCTGTAAAGAAGGGGACACGGTTGTGCCTCTTCCTACCTCTAACACTGAAGTCCTGATTCGATCTACAGGTAAGTTATTTGAACGTACAGTCAGATACGTGTTTGTGCTGAATGCTAAATGGCTTTGTGATCATTATTTAATGAAAACCACACATGACAAGTTGTCAGGCAAGATACTTTGTTCTTTGCTGTAGAACATGGGAAACAGCCCTTAAAATCTGTC
This sequence comes from Todus mexicanus, assembly GCA_013389965.1. Classification (NCBI taxonomy): domain Eukaryota; kingdom Metazoa; phylum Chordata; class Aves; order Coraciiformes; family Todidae; genus Todus; species Todus mexicanus. Next base: position 11,376 of record WEIS01001940.1, on the reverse strand, counting down.
AGCCTGCTGGTGCTGTTTGTCTTTTTGGAAATAGCTATATTCATAACAGTTGGCTCCCGCTAGTCTAGGTTTAGCAGTTAATGGCTATTGAATTCCTTCAGCATCAGTAATAACAGCAGCAGACTGAGGCTGACACAGGAGACAGTGATTTGAAAAGAGAGAAAGTCGAAATTAGTGATGCAGAAGCATGGCGGGTGCACACACATGGGACAACAAGCTTTCCTGAGCTTATGCTGACAAGGGATGCAATTAGTTATAGCCAGACCCACTGGGTTTTGCCTTGTTTGTTATCCCTAAGGACTGCTGTTTGTTCAGCTGCTTTTCCACTTGCCTTCTCTTTTCAGTGTGAAGAACTATCTATAAATCAGGCTGAGATGTTGAGCTGGGACAATGTCTGTAGTCAGAGACTGAATTCAGTTGGAAAATAAGTTAAACTCTCCAGCTATTAAAATAGGCTGAGCAAACATGCAAGATACGTTGCCCTTTGGAGACTTGTGGTGACATTGTGGTTCAGTATGGCTAGAGACACTGTCACAGAAACTCTCTTCTGGTTGTAGGGCAGACCGAGTGCTACAGCCCTTTGTACGAGGGGAGAGGTGACTGTGTGGAGCAGAAAATGCAAAGTAAAGAGAGGGTTTTACTCGGGATTTCCTCAGTCCCCTTTTCTTTTACAAAATACATCCATGACTTAGATTTGATTGCTCTGGACTTCAATGAGGGATGCTTTGAATTCAAGTCCCATCTGAAATTTTTCTGTGTTCTTTTGCTTTCAGCATCAAAGCACCCAATATCCCTAGCAACAAATACCTTTTTGAGTTAGTTCAGTTAGAAAAAGGTGTTTCTAGAGGACACTTTATGAATTCCTAGTGAGCAAGTACGGAAATTTCAAAATGTACATAAGGGCTTACCAGAAAACCCACTGAAGCCAAAGGAAGTACTCTAATCAATCCCAGTAGTGAAAACCCTGTGGAAGATGTTAATATCAAAATGTTTTCTTCCTGTGTTTATAAACTTTATTTGCTTATGTGAACAAATTCAGGTCTTGATACCACCTTTTTTTCTTTGCATCCTATTGAACTTCGCCTGTCTTTCCTCTTGTTGCTGTGGGTAGTTACTGTTCACAAGCAGCAAAGGATCATCATTTTGAAGGACAGTCTTGTCTTATGATGATGAGTGGTGGGGAAGCACTAGCTTGATTTCCTACAAGTGAGTAGTGCATCCTAAGCAAACCAGCCTCAACTGGAACTGGTCATGTTTTTGAAATGTGGTCATCCACTCGAGCTAAATGTAGTTAAATGTACCATAAAGGTTACAGATCTCACATCTGCCTCAGTTTAGGATTTATCTTGGCTAGGAAAACAGACAACAGGGTAATCATACTGACCATGATGCAAGGCTCCCAAAGTAGCCTGCTGCATTGCTCTGACTTACCTCACTAATCACCACCTCACTGAACTGACCCAAAGTCTCCTTTGCTGTACTGTACTATATCCAGCCGAGATAGATTGCTGGCTGTCATCACCCAGGGATGCCATTGCACCCTTTCCCCTCAAGTGAATGAGCTGTAACTTCATCCAGAAGTAAAAACTAAGCCATGTGAGTTGAGGGTGTTTGTTTATTCCCAAGTGGGAGCCACAGATCCAGGAAAAAACACATCATCTCTAATGCTTGCTCCTCCAAATACAGTCAGCTGGGTAACTGGGGAAAGATAACCCAGATATAGCAGAAACCGAGAGCCGTAAGTGTAATTTAGGCTGTAAATGTTGTTGGTGAAAAATCAGACTGGTTTTAAGACTATAGCCAGAGTTAACAGCTCGGTTCATCTGTCTCGATAAACAGGAGCTGGCTGTACTGTGCTCGGAGATTGTCTCTGTTTGCACATTAATAACGAGCTATTAGCACTTCGTAGATGTGATCACATTTGTTGAACCAGTTATCCTTTTCCAGCAGGCTCAGAAGATAATTTTAGCTCTGGTTAATGCTGCAATTAAATTTCAAGAAGCAGATGCCACTTTTACATTTGCACCTTTTGCTTTTTCTGCTACTGGTTATCTTGGGGTAACATTCCAAAGGACATGCACGCTTTGAGTGCATCGTGGTGGAGTCCTAGCCGAGCATCTTCTGGAGTCCAGCCCTGGTCCACAGGCACCCGCCATGGCCAAAACCTGTGTTAGTTATCCTTTTAGCTGTGCATGGTTCCCTGGGGAAGCAGGGATGTTAAAAGTTCTCGTACGCTTTCATGGGCAGTGATCAAGGGCTCCTATGTGTCTGGTGTCACATGAATGCAAACCTCAGAGCTTTTCAAAGCTTGGTTCCTCTAGTACCTTTCATCCATGAGTCTGCTGCTTCCTAATAATGCTCATGCCTCAAGCACTGTGAAGGTCTCAGAGTGGTAACAGTCCTGGTTGCATGAACCACTGGATTTGACTCCTGCTTTAGCTAGAAGGAAGAGCATATGTGGCTCATCTTCTGTGCCACCTCAAGTTTCCTACTGTGAACACAACTGATTCAGTAAGCTCATTTGCAGCCAGGGCATCCTGTAAGGACTGTTCCCCTTCTTAGGAGACCAATAGAAGAGATTCAGATGTTAAGAATCAGCAGGGGTTTGGTGCAAGTGAGTAAATATCCAGTGAGCAGGTGGGTGCTGCTCTCCATCCAGGGAGACTTACGGCAATATGGAGGAAGAGAGTCATTCTGAGCTGTACTTGGGTGATGGTGTGAATATCTCTGAGGGTCTGGGTTACATCGCTCCACAGACTTTAGTAAACGTGATGGCCCCAGTGTCCCCAGCAGTCAAACATTTATGGAAGGGAAAGCAGAGGAGAGGGAAATGCTGTTTTGAGATTTGAATGCGGTGAGAATAAAATGTTAGCTCTATAGCAGGGAGAGCTGCCATGATTTCAGCACTGCTATTGCCTCAACTCTTGAAGATTGTTTGGAAGAAAGCCTTACCACTGGCCCCCACATGCAGCCAGCACTGAAGGGAAAAAATCCCCAACTTCTTAAGCCAACGTTTTGGGAGAGAAAAGGCCATCTAATGAGAGTATGGAGGAAGCTTGTTGCTATCCTGGACTTACAAGTGTATCTCTAGATATCAGAGAAGCAGTTTAAAATGTGCCATAGTTCTTAGCATAATAAGATGCACTGCAGATATGTCACATCCATTTTATTCCCCACAGCTGTTTACAAAAGGGAAAAAAATATAAAAATCTGAGCTTGGAGCAGCTGCAGTCACTCAGCTGTCAATATGGGACAAGGCTCTTTCTGCTCCTCTTTTATTTCCACTTCACTCTGTTCTGCGGCACGTATTTGGCTGTTCTGTGAATTTGCAGATCATGAGATTTTTTTTTCAAGCTGCCTTTGATCTCTACAGAAGGATTCACGCAGATCTCATTTGAATTCATTAATACTTTGAGTAGGCATTTTAATTTTGTGTTTACTGGCTTGTTTTCCTTTGTAATGTTATCTAACTGACAAGTTTGTTGTGCTCTGCATTACCTTTAGATTTTTGAGTCTAAAACATTTCCTCTTTCCTGAAAACCATGATCATTTTTAGAGATGTTATAAAGGCATCTTTATTTCCTCAGGAGAAAACCTGAATTACTCTCAGCTTTGATTACTAGCAAATCAATGTTGAAGCACGTAATTTATTCTTTTTCTTTTTTTTTTTTTTTCAGCATGAACACAGTATTTTTCATACCATCAACTGTAGTTTGAATTGTAGTTGAAAAATGTGCTTAAGCACTGAAAGCAGCATTTTGTTTGCAACTTTCATGCCAGGGAAGTCACAGCATTAAAGGAATTTCTAGGTTGGAGGTTTTTTCCCCACAAAGGTCTGCTGTCTTTTCCCCAACAATTGAGAATTTAGCACAATGTACAGAATTTTAGCAAGAACTCTGATTTCTAAACATGTGGCCAGAAGCGTGAGGAGAGGATGTGTTTCTTGTTGATCAAGCACAACTATTTCAGTGGAGAAGATGCACTACAGCTGGCCAGACCATTGATCTCCATCACTTGGTGGGGTAGTGCTGTCTTTGGGAAGGGTATAGGTGTTAGCAAATCGCCAAACTGTGAATCATTGACTGTCAGAAGCATTTGGTTTGTCTGTTTGTTTTTTGGTTGTTGTTTTTGTGTTTGTTTTTTTTTTTTTTTAAGTTCTTGTGGTCAAGTGTGGTACAGTGGGGTTGAGAAAGGAATGTATTTTGGATGACCAGGATGCTGAATGTATGATGCTTCATGTTTATTTGTAATGTCCTTTTTATACTTAGAAATTGCTTACATATGTATCTGTATGTAAATAAATGTTTAATCCTTTCCACTTGGTGTTTAAAATGATTGGTTTGTTTTCTGATTTGAACTGTAAAGCAAAGTTGCTTTAAAAATGTGTACAAGACAGATTAACTTGACATGATTTTATATCAGACCAATGAATGAATGGCTGCTAAGGCTTTTCACAATATCACAGGAACACCTAGGTTGGAAAAGACTTACAGGATCATCCAGTCCAACCTTTAATCTTTATCACACCTAAAACATATCCCTAAGCACCTCGTCTATACCCCCTTTAAACACTTCAAGGGAGGCTGACTCAATCGTCTCCCTGGGCAGCCTGTTCCAATGCCGGAAAACTCAGAAAAAATTCTTTCCAATGTCCAGCCTAAACCTCCCCCGGTGGAGCTTCAGGCCATTCCCTCTTGCCCTTTCATTGTTGACTTGTAAGAAGAGACCACACCTGCCTCTCTGCAAAGCCCTTTCACATAGTTGTAGAGAGCAATAAGGTCTCCCCTCAGTCTCCTCTTCTTGAGACTAAACAGCCCCAGTTCCCTCAGCCGCTCCTCACAGGACCTGACCTGTTCTCCAGGCCTTCAACCAGCCCAGTTGCTCCTCTGCATCCGCTCCAGCACCTCAGCGTCCTTCTTGTACTGAGGTGCCCAAAACTGAACACAGTACTTGAGGTGAGATCTCACTAATGCCGAGTACAGGAAGATGATCACTTCCCTAGGCCTGCCTGCAAGACTATTTTTAATACAAGCCAGGATGCCTTTTCTGCTTGGGTTGGGCATACCAAGGCTCTCACAGCATTGGGACCTCACAAGAAGAGCAGAAGTAGAGCTGCTGTCCCTGGGACCAATGTGTCTTTGTAATAGAACAGAAGAAAAAAATTATTCCAAATTATTCCAAAGAGATCATAGCAGTTTGAAATGCCACGGAAATGCCGGTATCAGTCACTAGAGGGTGGTCTTTGACAGAGGTACCATCTTCACTCACCATCACTGCAGGCCTGTAGGTGGTTAAACTCTTGTCCTAGCATGATACTAGGTTTGTATTGGATGAAGATGTTGGTCAGATGATTCAGTTGTTTTGGTTTTAGTTGTGGGGTTTTTTTTTCTTTGTTTGTTTTGTTTGAGGTTTTTTTGTCCAGGTGCCTATTTTTTGTCTTCAGCATTCAGCTTGCTCTTTTCACGCTCTTAGAACTCCACAGGAATTCCCCAAGGACCTATCTTTCTGGAGGCCTAGAAACCTTTTGGACAAGAACTCTCATTTGAAATCTTTGGTCTTTTGGCCAATATATAAAGCTTGTGTTATGACTCATTCTGGGGATCAGGTTTCCTCCTCCGTGCTCTGCTCCACATCAAAGATGACTTCTCCTATGAGCTGTGAAGCCTGAAGACACCATGTGTCTTTTATTGCCTCTTCCAGTGACCTTGAAGCTCCTTCCTTGGTAACTGTCTCACATGAGGGTTGGACCATCTGCTCTGCGTTCCCCAGGAAGCTGGCAGTTTGAGTCAGTGATAAAACAAAGATGTATTTCGGGATGAAAAAGTCCCTGTGTGTTTCTAGGTAGGAACTGGGCAAAGGGAGGGGGGAAAAAACAACCTTAAAGCTCAGGCAGCTTGGGAATTGAGTGTTTACTGAAAGAGAGAGGATGGCTGGTTTGTGTGATGTACTCAGGGACAAGATTTAGATTTGGATTTAGATTATGAGATAATATTGGGTAACAGGTTGCTGATAGTCTAGGTAGTAGGTTACAGGTTGACTTGATGATCTCTATGGTCTCTTCCAACCTTGTTAATTCTGTGATTCTGTGATTCTGTGTTGCCTGCGGGGGTGGTGGCTGGAGCAGCCAGAGCAAGCCCTTCCTGGGGAAAGGTAAGGGTCAGGTGAAGGTGGCAGCTCTTCATTGCAAGAAGTGTGTGACCAGTGGGATATTCAGCCTTCTCCTTGTTCAGGAGGTGTAGCAGCAAGTGCACAACCTGTGCCAGGCTTAGCTGTGGGTAAAACGATTGCAGGAGCATGAAGGCTCTCTGCAAAAGGGAACAAACTGCCCAGGGGGAGAAACACAAGGCTGACAGACCGCAGGAGCAAAACTAAGACAGGTTATTGCTTCTCCTCCATCTTCTCATCTACGAAGACTTCCTACCGAGCACCTGGGGAGCTCTGCCCATCTTGCTGACAGGGGCCAATCACACAATGGTACTTTTTGGTCTCGCTGTGTGCACAGTCCTCTTGCACAAAGCGCAGGAGATCTGACCGCTTTGCATTAATTTCAGTGGTATCGTACAGACAGTTCTACCTAATTTAAAATTTAGTCTTGATTTATGAATTTTTATGCATAGGGAATCAACCACAAGCCCAGTATGCATTTTGAGGAGTTTTTCTACTTTCGGAATTAAACATGCTGAGCTTTACTCTTTTTGTACGAGTTTGTAATTATAATCACATCAGCTTGCACCAAAGCTATCACTTTCTGTAGTGTGTTGATGAATTCTCTGCTGAATAAAATCACAAAAACGGACAAAACATGTCATGTCAAGATGCTGACAGGTGTATGCTGTAGAAGTTCTGGCAGTGTTCCATAGTTAGCTGCATCAGGCCTCTGGTGTATCACTTGGATCAGGTCTAACCCCCATGATAAAGTGGGTGTTTGTCCAGTTCATCACAATGGAGCGCTTAAAGAGCCAGTGATACTGCAGGCTCCTATTATAGAATCACGGAATGGTTTGGGTTGGAAGGGACCTTTCAAGGTCATCTAGCCCACCCTCCCTGCGGGGAGCAGGGATATCCTCAACTAGAGCAGGTTGCTCAGAGCCTCGTCCAGTCTGGCCTTGAGTATCTCTAGGGATAGTGCCTCAAATACCTCCCTGGGTAACCTGTTTCAACCAGTATTATGTGGGAGGCTGAAGCAGAAAACCACTTTCATTTGTTGGAGCACTGATATCTTCAAACCCTTTCAATATTGCCTTCCCTGTGCTTATGGAAATGGGTGTGAGTAATGCTATCTTTCCCTTTATTTCTTCTACATAAGCTATAAATGCAGATTTGCCATTTCCAGGCAGGCCGCCTTTCTTATTCCTTTTCCACTTGCCCTTAACGTAAATTCATCAGGTAGGACTTTATTTGCAATGTATACAGTCCTTTGAACAGACATAGCATTTGTAAGTGCAGGCACAAGGACAGGCTTGTTCTCTTGGGCTCACCCTAGAGCCCTGCACCATCCTGACCGAAACAACCCCGGTGCAGTTCTGGTGCTCTGTCAAGTGCTGGGTTAAAGCTCAGCTGGGCAAGCTGAGCAGTCAACAGCCTGTAAAGTCTGTGTGACTTCTTCCGTTGCCATTGTGCCCCTTTGTCTGTGCTAAGAAGCTTTTTTTGCTTTAACTGGATGTTCCTTTTTTTCTTCTGTTTATGTGCAGGATCCAGGGACTGCAGGGATCTAGGCTTAGACTTGCGAGAAGTAACGTCAAGCCTCCTGTTGCAGCATCGTTAAACACTAGGAAGAACTGGGTTGTGTTTGAGTATCTTGCTGGGCAGGACAGCAAGGAGAAAAAATGGTTTGACAGTTAAGGTCTTTCAGTGACACCCAGAGCTAGACTCCACACACTCCTAATGTCGGGCAGGTCTGGGCGGGTCTTTGAACCTGTGCCTCAGTTTTCCTCAAGTAAGTAAGTAGTGAAAAAAGTAACAACCCAATGCTGACTGCTATGGAAACGCTTTTTTGTAAAGAGAATTTACCTGTGCAGACTTTCTGTGTAGTCATGAGGAAGTTTTCTTCGGTCATCCTGCAGACTCAGCACACTTGTACCCTCAGTAGATGAGGCTGTATCTCGTTAATACCCTGCTCAGCTGCAGAAGCAGCTTATTTGGTTTCAACTATTCTTCCTCCCATCTCTCAGTGAGAAATGCATTTTACTGGAAAGTTCAAAACTTAGGGTAGAGACCAAGAAACTGAGAAGGTTTACCACTGTGTTCCGTAATAGTGAGCCATGCTAAAAATAGCGGATGAGGGACTAGACGGTGAAAGTAAATGCCCTTGTATTTCCCTGAGTGTCCTGAAAATAATGAGCTGGGACATAATTATTTTATAGAAGAGATATGAAGGCACTAAAAGATTACAGCTCAGATTCCAAAGATCTATTTTTTCATCCATCCCAAACATGGTTTCCATTAGGCTGCCTTAGGCAGATCTTCCTGCAACACACGGGTTTGCGTGGACTCCCTAGCGAGGCGCCTGCGATGAGACTCGGCGAATGTAAAGTTAGAGAAGCCCTTCAGAACCACGCAAGAAGCTCTTCTAGCCCTGGCTCCAACAGTGACTAACAAATCTTAAGTAAAATACACAGGGCAAGATGAGCACAAAATGATACATTCCCACAGTATTAGTCTAACTTGCAGCAACTTCTGCCTTGCAGATTACCTAAGGCAGAGCTGGTGGTTTTATAACCTGGCAGTGCTTTAGTGATCAGTATTGATACAATTGGTTCCTTGCATGCAGGCATAAAACTTTTCTGAACACTGAGTCTGGGGCTTAAGTATGTGCATTAGAAATTGAGAGCTCAAACATATAAACGTAGTAATGTCTATCTTGTGGCAGAAAATGAAACATGTCACCAGGAACGCTGCAAACGGTGCACATTCATTCTATGCCTCAAAAAAATAAATCACAGCAGATAATCTTAGGCCCGCTTTTGGTTCTCCAAGTCAGCATTTCCAGGCTGATGCAATCCCATGCCATCAGGTTCCCTTCTGCAGGACCTGACCCTCAACCTTGTAGCGGCAGCTTCAAGATTTCTCTGTTCAATGATTCTAAATATAGGCTTTCTGAAGGAAGGATATGGAAGCCCCCAAAGCAAGAAAGAGGAAAGACACAACCAGGAATCTGCTACTAGCAGTCTTTGACTTGAGAAAGCCTACAGGAAAGCTGGGAGCTGCTATCAACCTCTTGGGATGGTCTTGTCCACCCAACTCAATTCTGTCATGGGATCCCAAGTGGGCGCAAACACAAGGCTCCTGTATGGTATTTGAAATTCTTTGATGAAAACATGGCCCTTCTCCACAAAGAGTCATCAGGCAAGAATCTGAAGTGGACATGGACTCCAGGGCTGCTCTTGTGATGAAGATACTAAATGCTAAAACACTCTAGGTACGTGATAAAGTGAGATCTATTAAATATGCACACATTTACACAAGTTTTTATTGCACATTCTAGAGTTAACTTACAATAAAATATAGTAACTGTAGATTGTGTTTTTCCCCTACCTCTGTGGTACGAAGATCTGCAAATAAACATAACTCATTTTTGAAAAACATTTGCCAACAGGTCTACAAAAAAATTAATTTTTAAACAGCCCTTTTCTTCTACTGGATCCTTCCCAAATGACTTAAAAATAATTAAAGAAATCACAGCATAGAAGTATTTTTTTTTTCTTTTTTTCTCAGTATTTTAGCTTATTGGAAAAAAGGGTCCATGCTTGGAAGAACAACTCAGGAGACCAGCCAGCTGCCCCTTCAAGTATACCCCCGGAAGAATTTGCACTTGTGAGGAGATTCTTGCTTTCTGAAGGGGAACAGGTTTCCAGGACTGTATCATTGAAAAACAAGGCCTTGGTGACACTTGCAGCTACCGGAGTTGTTAGAATCCTGGCTGTATCCTCAGGGTTTAAGCTCTCATTTCGGAAGCATGCATCATTTTCACTGTTCTCTTCATTTTCAGGAACAGGGTTCCTGCCAGTGTGCCCAGAGGTCGACTGCACACCAGTAGCCCAGCTAACAGGTTTTGGGTTTGAAGATGCAGTTGTCTTCAACTTTTTGTTTGCAGATGGAGGGATCCACTCCTCAAACTCAGCAGGCGATTGGCTATTAAGGACCTGCTGTGAAACAGAGCTAGAACTTTTCTTGTCTTCCCTGCTACTTGGCCTTTCACGTTTCGCTAGCCTGCCAGTAAGCTGCTGCAACAGAGTGTTTTGAAAGGCGCACCTGGATCGCTTGCATTTGGAATGGGTTTTAGTGGGATTTTTAGGGGTGAAGATAGTGACAGAAGAGCTTGTTCCCTCAACAGGCCACAGCTTCTGGAGAGGTTTTGCCACAGGAGTTGACTGTGAATATGGAACGAAGTCTTGAGGGCTAACTGAACTGCATTCTGAAGCACAGAACGAGTAAGTTACTGGTGTGCTGTGCTTGCTAAAAGCAGGAGGGGACCTGTGCAGAGGGGAGTTCAATTTTGAACTGTTACAGGGAACAGCTCCAGGATAAAGCACCAGTTCAGGAGCTGTGACCTTTTCTGTCAAAGTACCTTCCTCTGTTAAAGAATTACATGATTTATTTAAGAATTCTACAGGTTTTGCTACCTCTCCTGCACTTGAATCAAAGAGATCAGCAGAAGCATTATAGCTGCCTTCAGGGAAGATACTGTTCCATAGCATCTCTCTCCTGTTCACAGTTTTGAAGGTATTTTCTGGCAGTTCTGTCAATGGTTTTAACTCTTTATTACAGACCCTTCTGATATTGCTGGGAGTTGCTGGATCAGAGTCCCATGCCCCCGTAAGTCTAAGATCTGCTCTTTGGCTTGGTGTAGAAGAAGAATTTTCTTTATTTTCACAACCAGCTAAACAGCTATCATGTGCAGGATATACACAGGTAGCTGCTGCCTTGCTCCTTTTTAAACAGGAGGTTTCTCCATGTTCAGCAGTGCTCTGCAGACTAATAAAAGACAAAACTGACTTTGAAGTGTCAACATTTGCTTCTTTGGACTGCACGTATCTGCTCTTGGAAACAGAATGCTCCGATGTAAATGGT
>WEIS01001939.1:0-23636 GCA_013389965.1 Todus mexicanus | reverse complement strand
TTTTTTTTGTTCATTTTTAGATGGGAAAAATAATGGAGCTGTTTGGTTTTTTTTTTTTTTTTCTCTAGACTCCTCTTTTTGATACCTTTGGGGTTTCCTTTCCAAGCCTTGGAAGTTCCCCAGAGCAACTGCCAAAAGTCTGGGGATACTGTAGTTAATAATTAAAAGATCTATAATAAGTGGTAGGTAATGAAATCAGCCAACAGTAGCTGTATGTCAGAGAAAAGCTTCTGGTTTAGCGCGTGGCTTTTGCAAAGAGATTTCCGTCATTCACAGGGAATGATCAGGGCTGTGGTAACTAAATTTCAAAATGTTAATTGGCAATATGAAAAAATACTGATCTTTAAGGTGAACTTTGTGGCTCTGTGTTCAAACGCACGTTTGCTTTGAGACCAGAGTTTACCCTCCTTTCACTCAGGTTTACTTTCTTAGTTTATTAGCAGATCCTGTGTCCCCAAGCTCTCTTGTTTTGGGGTGAAAGACACCCCCTTTAATTACTGCAGAAGGTGACAGTGATTTCTGAAGCGTGATTTTGAGCTCCATAGCATCAACCACATACCCAAAAGAGCAAGCAAAGAACATGGGAGGCAGATATATATAGATAAACTTAGCTGCACGGGCATGTGCAACTGTGTGCATGACTGTGGCTGTGTCTGTGTGTTTGGGAGGGTGTGGGGTTCCTATAAATGTATTACTCTTTGAGAGGTTTCTTTGCAGATCGAAGGTAAACAGACTTCACCTGCATTTCAGAATACCCATTCCTTTATTTTTTCAGCAGGTCTTCTACCTCCCTTTACTTTCCCTTCACGTATTCCCATCCTTCCTCTTGTGCATCATGTTATTTACCCATGGCTTTTTGTGACCTCTGCTTTTGCCCTTGCTTCTTTCTTCTCTTCTTCCTTGCTTTGCCTCCTTCATCTCCCTAAATTCTCCCCAAGATTTGGTTCCTCCTTTTTTTCCATCATTTAGCATTTAAGGTTTTTATTTTGTTAATCCCAGTAAAAAGTAATGAAAATGGAATAATATTTCCATTCCATAGTGGCTGGCTGGTTCTTCACTGGGAGCAAGTGAACTTGGAAACAGGTATTAACTGATTTGATGACACATACTCAAGTACATTCCTACCAAATACATGTAAAAAATTAGGATTTTAGACACACGTCTGCTGTAGTGGCACAGCAAGTTACTGCCCACCAGCTAAACTGAGGAATACGCGTTGGTATTTTTCAAATGTAATGGTAGCATGTTAATTTAAATTCAGTTTGAGAGTCTGCAAGGAACCATTTCTTACAATGGTCTGATCTGATCTGACCAAGAGTCTCACCCAGCAGTTCCTACATCAAGTCTGTGATGTCTGTTGGAGTTGGAACATACATTTTAGCGAAACATCCGATCTTGATTTAAAGACTTCAAGAGACAGGAAATCCATCACTTCCCTGGGCAAGTTGTTCCAGTTGTTAGCTACCCTCATTTGTTAAAACCTGCATTTGTCTAGCTTTAGTCTGTAATGTTGACTATCAGAGGTGAACCCAGCATTCCTGTAACAGTATCGCTCAGTGCTATTCCTGGAAATAATTCCATCCTCTACTTGACACTGCCCTGCTTAGACATCTCAGGATCATTTTTGCAGCTATGGAAAGCAGAGGAAAGAAAGGGGAAGAGGCCACCAGAGCAATTTTGTTTCAAAGACGCAAGGAAAAAAAAAAAAAGAGTTGCTGTGTTAAAGGGGAAAAATCTCATTTCAGTAAGTTTTGAGAAGTGAATAGCAGATGTTTAAGTAATTGATCACAATATTTATCTTACAGAAAAACTGGAACATGAAAGGTAACAGGAATGTAATCAAAATTAAGGCTGGAAGGGAAGAAAGGTGAGATAAACTTTTAAAGTCATTGCTGCTCTGGTGGGTTAACTTTGGCTGAATGCCAAGTGCCCACCAAGCTGCTCTCTCACAACAGGGCAGGGGGAGAAAATAAGATGAAAACGCTCATGAGCGTAAAGACAGGGAGATCACTCACCAATTACTATCACAGGCAAAACAGGCTCAACATGGAAAAAAATAATTTATTACCAGTTAAGAATAGAGTAGGATGATGAAAAACAATGACAAAACTATAAAACAAGCCATGTGCACCTCTTACCAGGCTCAGCTTCACTCCTTTCATGACTTTTCTCCCTTCTGCCCCAGAGGAGCACAGGGAATGAGGAATGGGGGTTCTGGTCAGACCGTAACACTTCGTTTCTGCTGCTCCTTTCTTCTCATGCTTTTTCCCTGCTACAGTGTGGGGCCTTCACACAGGCTACAGTCCTTCAGAAGCAGACTGCTCCAGCATAGGTTCTATAAAGGACACAGTTCTTGACACAAAAACTACTCCTTTGTGAGCTCTTCCCACGTGCAACAGTTCCTGCTAGGAGCCTGCTCCAGCATGGACTCACAGTGGGATGCAGTTTCCTTCAGGCATCTCCACCTGCTCCAACGTGGTATCGACAGGCCGCGGTGTTGATGTACTCCACCATGATCTTCTCCATGGAATGCAGGGGAATCTGCTCCAGCAACTGGAGCACCTCCTTCCCTACCTTCTTCACTGATATTGGTATCTGCAGGGATGTTTCTTTCCCATTTTTCTCACTCCTCTCTCATGCAGCTTCTGTGCAGCATTTCTTTGGCCTTTCTTAAATATTTTATCAGAGGTGCCACCAGCATCACTGATGGGCTCAGCTTTGGGCAGAGATAGGTCTGATTCAGAATCAACTGGAACTGTCTGTGTCCAACTTGGTGGCAACTTCTGGTGTCTTCTCACAGAGGGCAACTCTGGAGAACACACACACATACACACACACCCCCACACCAACCTTGCCCCATAAGCCCAGTACAGCTGTATGCCACCAAGCAAGACGAGACTAGAAGGGAGAGTTTGTGTGTTCTCCTGGTGTTCGCTGGAGAGGTCCTGCATGAAACCACTTCTGAGCTGGGGTTCTTGGCTCCCCCTAGTTCCCCTCAGGCAGAATGTGAAGATTGTGATAGGTGAATAAGGGAAAGAGGGACAGATCTCTGAGTTACACAATAAAGTGTCACAGAAATTAAGAAATTATTGGGGAAAAAACCTAATGAATGTATAAAGCGTATAGAGGAGATAGACTAGAGGAGGTCTGGAGAGGGAGTGCTGATTGTTGGTTGCAAATGTTTGCTTTGCATCAGGGCACACAACAGCTCATATTCACCTTGTCTGGAGGCCACCGCTAGAGAAGATTCACTCTTTAGAGCATCAGCTGAAAGGCTATCTACTGCAACACCTGAATGAATCTTGCTCCAGAAGATGCATGAATGCGATCTGTTTTTTTCCCTCTGACAAGGACTGGAAACCTTTGGCTATTTTTGTGCTTCGACTAAATGCATTTATGAAAAGACCCTGCAGAAATTGGAAGAATATGAGAGTACCTGTGCTAGAGAAGAATCGAAGGCTGTATGTTTGCCAAGAGGAATAAATTTGCAGAGAAGATACTAGAGGCATTTACCTTAAGGGAATCTCAGAGGCAAAGCAGGCATGTAACTTTGTGAGGGAGAAGAGGACTTGGCTGAGAAAAGGGGAAAGTGAAACTGTGCTAAATTATCAAAGATAGGTTGAGACAATAAGGAATACAGGGAGAAGGAGAGGAAAAGATAAGGGCAATTCTACTAGCAAGAAACAGAGAAATAAAGATCCACCACCACCCTTCCCCACCAGATTCCAGGTGCACTGAGTCAGTGATATCATAAGAACAGACAACACCCTGACCCTGGCCAGTGTCAGTGCTGCTTGATGGAATCCATCAGAGTAGGCAAATGGCTACACCACAAAGGCTCCCCATGGCACAACCATCTGGGCACAGAGTTCCATCTCAAAACTGGATTCAGTCATTTAGGTTACTCTTACTTCAAATGCAATCCTCATTGCAGCTTTCACTGCATGGTCACTGGAAATGCTTCAGCAATAAATAAATGATGGAGAAAACAATTGACTCAACACCCTGTCCTTTTTTAGTCCTTTCTTGCTTTATGAAATGTTGTAGTTCACATATCTGTCAAACAGATCCATTAGACGTAAACTCTGGGACAAGGCTATGTCTTCTATGCAGTGCTTAGCACTTCTGGATAATAAAAAGTAAATAAAATACAAATAATCTATGTAGAATTTTTTACACTCCACCCTTTGGCATGGTCTCACATAACCTTTTCAACTGAAACCAGCAGTACTGAATAGACAGCAGTGCACCAGAACAAGATACATTCTTCTTTCAGTAGCAGAACTCATTTTGGGAAAATGGCTTTACAGTGTTTTCTCGCATTTTCATTCTTACTGACATTTTTCATTCATCTAAATTCAGGGGTAGACAGGACAGGTGATTATTTTTAATAGCGCTTATTAAGAGTGCTATGTTGATACTGAAACTACTGAGGCACAATGCATTTGGCTTTGAGTATGTTCGCTCACTGACTCGCCTTTCTTTCCAAGTTGCTATATGCTAACATTGCTCTTTGCAAACTTATCGACCTTAAGAAATTAAAGTGATATGGTAAGAGACCTTGACCGTGAAAGGAGAGGTTATTATGATCACCCTGTGAAAAGCAAAAAATCCTGATCATACTTGAAATCACACTGATATCAATAGAAATTATTTCAGTTTGAGAAAAATGTGGTAACACTGACATAATGAAGAACTGCTATATTAAGATAAACTTAGCGTCCATTAAGAACAGTGTCCTATGAATAACATTAACTGATAGAGGGTTATTAGGGAAGAGGATGAGGTGCTGTGCAGTCCTTCATTTAAACTTGAAGGGACTTGTGAGACATTCTTCCTTGCTGGGTGCTCTCACCTCCTTGCAACCAGGGTTTTAAGATTTCACAGACATCCATGTGTTGAAGAGTTGCCTACAGCTGTTATTTCCATGTATTTACTTCCAGTGTCTACGGCGTCCTATGCAGATGAGCTCTATAATCCCGTTCTAAGAAAGTAATTTACTTAGTTTGTTTTAAATCTCGTTTTATATTGACCATTCCCTGGCACTTCTCTAAGAAAAAAAAAGGTAAAAATAATTTGCCATGCCATATCATCCATAGTTTTGTATACCTTTATAATGTCGCCCTTCAGTCATGCCTTCAAATGTGAGGATTCCTGTTCCATCTATTCTGTCCTCCTGTATCTTATAGTCTATACTATTTTTCAGTCCTTGACACTATTCTCTTTGCTACTTCTTACTGGTTTCTGGAAAACAGGACACAGAGAATAGGACACATTTTTTCAGGTGTAAATCTGGTTTCAGTTTTACTCCTTTACTTTCCTAATTATCCCTAAAATGCCATTTCCCTCTGAGCATACAGACAATGTTTTCAGGAAAGTATCCACAAAAATGTCAAGATTTCTTTCCTGAGTGGCAACAGCTGATTTAGAGCCTATCATTGTGTATGTATAGTTAAGATTATTTTTCCCATGTGCACGCCTTTGCATTTTTTTGATACAGAACTTCATCTGTTATTTTATTGCTCAGTCATTTAGTATTGTGAGATTTTTCTGCAGTACTTCCCAGGCAGCTTAAGTCCCTGAGAATTTGATACAAGAGCAAAACTGGAATCTATTTCCCTTAGATTTGATCTCATCTTCGTTACATTTTTAATTGCGTAATAAGTTTCTTCTGGTCCAGATTTATAACCTGGACTGCATCATGGGATGTATCCGAGAAAGTATGAAAATCTGAAGAAATGTTTATTTCCTAAGTACAGCTTATTGCAGCAGTAAATGGCAGGCAATGATGAAGGATAGGGCAATTTTCCCATCAGTTAGAGGTGTATGTACAAGGAAAATGCACCAACTTAAATGCATCCCACCTGAGCCCATCTGGTCTTGTTTATATAGTGAAAAAAGATGAACATTTCCTAATGCTGGCTTCTGCCAATCACTTATAATAATTCCTAAATTCAAACAGAGTTATTGCTAGTCTTCTAGGTACTGTATGAGCTTGACTGTCGGGAAGTTTATATGACATATTGTAATTAAGTGTATTTCATTCCCATTTTTATGATTCTGCATTTAAGTACTTTAGTTCTAAAGTAGCAAAGGAAGTATTCCTTTGCAGGTATTTGAGGTGTGTGGCTGATAATAACCCACACTGCAAACCAGGTCATTCCTTGAAAGGGAGGGTACAGGTTAAGAAAGGCTATTCACACATATGTCCCTCTCCTATGGACTAGAGACATGCATATGGTCCTTCTGAATCATGCAGTGCTTAAAAATCGTCTTTTTTATCTGGGAGCAGGATGTTGATTCTACATCTTCTAAGCAAACAACAGCTACAATAAGAAGGAAACCACTCCTGCAGTTGAAAACTTTGCAGTGAAACTGAATTCAATGTTGAATAAGATAGGAAGAAACCAAAGGAAATCATCAGGAAACAGAAATGTGACTTAGATAATTACAGGTATTTGTAATGTGAATTGTCATGAATAAAAATTGGTTTTCCCCAAATGAAAAAGAGAGTTTCTTTAAGTTCTACTGAGGGGAAAAAAAAAGCCCCAAATATGTCAAAATATCACACTATTTAAAAAAAAAAGAAAAGAAATTTTTCCAAAAAAATGTTTTTTCTTTGTTTCTTTGTGATTATTTTTTCCCCCAACAATTGATGGAAAATATTTTCCATTTTCTTACCAGTTCCCATTAAAGTGTTTTGCTATAAACTCAGTAGCATAATCTAAGCAGCAGAGTGAGAAGAATGTCAGAACAGTATAAAGAATGGCATCTGTTCACTACCCCAAACCACACCAAACTTCACCTTGATTTGAAGTTGGTAGTTTTTTAGCTCATTTCTCTTGTTCACCTCCCTAGTGCTACCACCTGAGGCTTGTGTGCACCACTGTCACGGAATCACCACATCAGCTCCAGCTGCAGAAACCTAGGTATCGATAGTGGATGAGCAAAAACGACAAGTCTGAATTCTAGATCCAGAAGGAGAAAGGGGATGGTGAAATTGCTGAGAAAAAGCCTCTGCCCTGTCTTTTTAACTGAAGAAGTGAAGCAAATTTGATAAAAAATCTTTGAAGCATAACAACCAGGAAACTTTCAATATTGTTTCTACAAAATCATACTTACAGAATGTAACTGCAGTTTGATACACTAAATTTCATGTAAAAATCAGTTTCAGTGAGGTTTATTCCCCAGAATGATGATACTTTTCATCTCTGTCCTGTGATCTTGTCTTACCTTTCCTGGTTCCTAACAGACCTATATACGCATGTTTGAGAGATAAATGTGCTGCCATTATGCCATCTATACTTTTATATCAAAGCATTGCTTTCTTACATTAAACTGTTTCTTATCTCTGGGAAAAAAAAAATCAAACAATCTAATCCTTTTCTTAACGCACACACACACAGACACACAGAGCATCTTTATTTTCAGCCTGTTTTTCACATTAATTAGAGCTCATCCAATATTGTCTGCATGAGAAAATATATTTTCAGCTCACATTTTTGGCTTTTCTGCATTCAAACTTTTATTATTTCCTCTACAGTAGGGTTAAAGTTTATCTCAAATAAATCTGTCTGTTTGCCTCAGCTCTAGCTGGCTTCTAGCACCCGTCCCTCACGACACAAAAGCTGCAGACTGGATAATTGCTGCCATTCAGCTATAACCACGTGCTGTGTGTTTGCAGAACTGGAATATGTTTTCCGAGAAAATCAGAACAGTCTTTGATGCCTTAAATGCTGTAAAATGCCTGATGTTTATTCAGACGTGTATGTTCTTACAAGTATTCTGATAGTCAAGACATGTCTTGACAGTTATTTCTTCTTTTAAAAATGTGTAATGAAGATACGTTATCCTAACCAACATCAAACTGGGTATGTCTGTTACATTGATAGGTGAAGTTATACAAAGCAAATCAGTGCTGTAACGATATCATCTAGCACTGAAATCTCTTTTAACCAATTAATTTTAAATCTGTTTATTTATTTAATGTTTAATATACAGTGATTCATAGTCCGTGAAGCTAGGGATTATTCATTGAAAGTTTATTCGTGGAACATCCATTAAAACAAGTCAGATTTTGCTCTAATCCTTCATGTAGACATATTTATAAAAAATATCCAAAATGCATTTTATTGCAACTACCCACAGCTTTAGCTGTGGTGAATAACACTGTAATCTGTAAGCAAGCACAAGAGAAACAGGGGTGCTTTTTGGGGATGAAAATGTTACCTTGCAAAAGGGTGAAGTTATCTAACCTTAGGTCACTCAGAGTACTCTTAAAAAATCCATAAATGGTCTTTGCTAAAGGACATCATGTGGTCATTGAATTAGAAATGCAGGGATGGAATAGATTTCCAAAGGTTACATAGTCCAGTCCCCTGGCATTGGGAAAGGATCAAATACACTGGAGCTTCCCACAGAGATTTTTATCCAGTACATTTTTTAGAATTTCTGCTAAAAGACGTTCCAAGGGTGTCCTGTTCAAGGTTTTTTTTTCTCTCTCACTTTTTTTTTTCTTAATATATGACCTATATAGTCTTTACTGCAAGTTAAACTGAGTTCTTTCTGTCTTTCTTCCTCCTGAACAATTGGTAACAGTTGATCATTGCCTTTCCTATTAACAATCTTCCATATCCTGGAAGATTTATCAAGTCCTAGCCTAAAAGAAAATCTTTTTCTGTAGTCTTCTTTCATGGATAACGTGTTCTGAGCCCTCTTCTCTTTCTTGCTTCTTTCTTCTGTATTCTTTTCAGAGTGACTATATCTGGTTTGAAGTATGGCACTTAAGACTGCTCACACTGCTTCAGCTGCATTCTCCCTGGAAACAAGTAGAAGAAAATGACCCTCAACTATATCTTATCTGCAAAATTGTTGACAAAACAAGGTTTTCCCTTTCCTTCCTTCGCAGTAATACTGCACTCTTACTTCATAGGTCATTTATAATACACTTAAACTTTCAGATCTTCTTTCCTCATTTGGCTTTTTAAGTGTTCATTTCTCCTTACTAGTTATTGTGCTCTGAAATTTGTTTTTTCTTTTTTATAAAATGCTGGATTATGTCTTCATTATGATGGTTTTGAATTCTGAACTTGTTCTCCAGACTTCTGTAACTGTAACACATCGTGGTTTCATCTACAAATTTTATCCATTTACTTTGTAATGCATATTTTTAATGAAAATATTGAACAGAGATGGACCTGGAATCACTGAGGGAACCAGCTTGAAAGAAAATCCCCATTTGGTATGGATAACTATTCTTTGAGAAGAGCTTTTCAAGCAATCACACACTCTCTTTATGGTTTTTTTCATCTAGATGACATTTCCCTCATTTTCCTGTAAGATTTAATACGGAAAAATACTAGATGTCTTACTGTACTCAAGATACAGCAAATTTCTACTTCTTATCCAGTATTCTAGTCCTGTCCAAGAGGAAGATTAGCTTGGCTTGACATGGTTTGTTCTTGAAAAATCCATATTGTCTGGTTTTATCATCCTTCAGGTGCTTGTAGGTTCACCATCTACACATCTGATCTGTTTTAATGTAGTCCATAGTTAGGCAAAGTGTTCTGTTACTTTGGATTCCCCATTATCTCTTTTTTAAAGATACATGGTTGATTGCTTTCTGAGTCTATCCCATTCTAATATGACTTTTTACATGTAATCACTGATGCTTCAAATATAGTATTATTTATTTTTTAATAGAGTTAAAATTCATTTCTTTATGCACTTGGAGGTAAATTTAATTAGGTTGTGGACACTTTAATATATAAAACTCATTTAGAATATTAGATATTATGCCTTAACTACTAAAAATCAAATGTTACCCTTCAAATAGTTTTGAAGGTTTAAAAGCAGTTTGGAAGAATTACTGTCATAAAACTATTCTTCAAACTATGCTAGCGGTGTTTGAAATAACAAAAACCTGTTTCGCACATGCAGCGAAGACACTTAAAGCTCGTGTATTGCAGTTCTTTGGATGTTCCTTGAAGTGTTTTTTTATTGCATTATCTTGCAAGGTAGGAAGCTAAAGCAATAGTTCAGTGATGCAGTATTTCAGGAAGAATCTTGAGTGGCAGGAAGAAGGCAGTATAATGCCTCAGGTGAATGGATCATAATTTTAGAGGCATTTTGAACACATTCATGTTGTACACGCACCTGATGCCCTTAGCATGTGTAAACTTTGCTGAGGGTTTTTACATTCAGATCAGGTAACTTCCAGCCAAATACACTCATGAATACAGAAGTAATTACTGAGCTCTAAGGACACGTTGCAATGACATTATCATTTGTCAGCAGGATACCAGTGACTGCTGTCATGGAAAATTTACATTAGCATCATTGTTAAATAGTCTGTTTACTAGTTTCTTAATGACCTGCAGCAAACAATGATTTGAACTACTTTATGAAGTTCAGCATGGCAGGCTGCAGTTATGTTGAATGTATTTTCATAGGTTGATGATATTAGGATAGAATCAACAGCAGCTGTCATGTCAGATGCAACCAAATCATCTGTGAGTAGGTTGAGGTGGCAGGTATTTCTGTGGCACAGGTGTGAGCTAGAGATACCAAGTTCGTTTAAAAAAATGTACTTGAAATACAAGTAACCAGATACCTGTGCAAGTTTAAGTGCAGGGAGAGCTCTGAAAATCCATCTCATGGGTTTGGAAAAGCAAGACTTACTAACCCAGAGCTGCCAAGAGTTGTTTGTTATAGCATCCAGCCCAGATGAGAAGCTGCACAAGGATAGCAGCAGAAACAAATCAAGACATATGTGGTTTTCTTTATAATTAAGCCTTAAGAGATAGTCAAGAAACAGTGAAAAATGCTAAGAAGTTTAAAACCCAATTATTTTCTTAGCATTCACTGGCAATTATCTGCTACTCAACAGCTGAGAATTTGAAACTTTCTTTTTAACTTTCAGAAATTCTTATTTGATCTGTAACCAGGTGTTTCTGGAAAGATTTAATTAAAACCTATTAATAGAAAAAATATATGTGACTTCTGATAATGCATGACACATATTACATGTATTAAATATTTGTAAGAATTCTTTACCTGAGGTGTCTGACAGGTTTCACTGAGGAAAAATTAGACTTAATACTGCTATTGCACATGGTTAATGGAAATGTTCTTGGAGGGGTCTGTGTGAACTATATGACTATGTTTTTCTTTATCAAATACTATAAAAAATATTGGTCCAGTTAACTTGAGAGCAAAACAAATTTATAAAAAGAGTTCTTAAAATGTTAATTCTGCAGAATAATGGGGGATGGGTGTTGTGGTCAATCCATAACAGCTCCTTTCTGCTCCTCCTTCCTCCTCACACTTTTCCCTTGCTCCAGCATGGGCTTTCCATGGTGGCAGGGTTCTTCAGGAAATACCCACCTGCTGTGATATGAGGTCCTCCCATATTTGCAGCATGGGTATCATCTCCTCAACTGTGGTCTCTTCCACAGATTGCAGGGGAATCTTTGCTTCAGCGCCAGGAGAACCTCCTCCTCTCCTTCTCTGACACTGGTGTTCACAGGGCCGTTTTCCCGCTTCTTTTCCTTGCCCTTCACACCACCATGAAGTATTCTGCCCTTTTAAAAATACACTTTCCCAGAGGCTCCACCATCTTGGCTGAGGGGTTTGACTGGAATTAACCTCTCCTCAGAGCAGCCGCTGCAGCTCCACAGCACCTGGGCACCGGCAACTTGTATGTACAATGAGATCGAGAAATGGTCAGTGACAGAAACCACAGCAGCAGGTGCAGTCTTGGAAATTGTCACGGTTTGGGGTCAGGGCACCCCCAAATCTGCAACAGAATGCTCTCTCCCCCTCCCCACCTAAAAAGGGAAGAAAGGAAATAAAGGAGAGAGACTTACCGATTAGGAAAGGAAACTAGAACAACTTTACTAAAACATGAAAATAATAATGACAGTAATAATAATAAGTGTATATATACAAATATGTACAAAGCCAGTATTGAACCCAACCCCTAGATGGTAAATCCGCCCCCGTCCCCACTGATGCTGTGGAAGGGCCCAGCAGCAGACGGGAACCGGGAGCTGGATTCAGGGATGCGGCCCAGAACCTGGGGCCCAGCCAAGGCCTGAACCGGGGGCTGAGGCCGGGCTGGAGGCCTCAGGGCAAAGCTGAAGCTGCCAAGGCCAAATCGAACGAGGAAGAGTCCTGAAGCTGAGAGAGCAGCTCGATCTCAGGGAAACAATGGTGACCGGTAAAAATAGCAAAAGGGCCAGAAGAAGGGGCAAGAGGGACGACACCCTCATGATCCCTCAGCTTTATACCGAGTATGACATATATGGATATGGAATACCCCTTTTAGCTAATTTAGTGTCACCTGTCCTGGCCGCTCCTCCCTGAAGGTGCAGCTTTGTGCTTTTCTGTACCCCCTTGTGTGGTACGCAAAATCTATCAGTGACCTTGGTTCACATACCAATCCTTGGTGCTAACTATAAACATGGAGCGTTATCACTGTTAAAAGCAGATTCTGCCTGGTAAACATGCTGCTAACTTCAGACAGACTTACTGAAAAGTAAAAGTCATAGAACAGAATTTCTGTTCTAACCCAAACCAGGACATTAGTAGGTGTCGGTAATACCTCTGTGTCTGTATGCCTATGTGTGTTTACAACAACTTGCTAGTTTTCAGGTAATTGCTTAATGATATGCAGAGAGTGTTAAAAAGAAAATCCATAAGAAAACCTGTGAAGTAACGTGTGCTTTTGCACAAGTGAATATCAATAGGAACACATTTAATACTTACATGAAACAATATAGGAATGATGCTATTCATATAAGAATCTGTCGGTTTATGTTACTTACTAGAAATTTTTGGGAATTTTACTAACTGTTCTTCATTCCTTGTTTCATTTTCAAATTAAGGGTTTGTTGTATGTATATGTTTGTAGGTTGTGCTGACTCTCCAGCCACTAAAATATCTGAATCCCTTTTCTTACCTTCATCATTACATTCAGTAGGCTTTCTACCCTTTTTAAAATTCTTTTGTAGATTTTATTAGATTATATAGAACAAATTGTTTTTGAAGGAAACTGCTCCTAAAGGAAAGTGTCTTTGCATTTATTATGAACAATTACTGCTATTCTGTGTGCACAAGATGAAATGTCTCCTCCATTTCTATCCATTATAGACTGCCTTGCAGTACTGAGACCTACCAGGAGCAGTGTGGATTCCCACATTCAACATTTTTTGACATTTTTGGAATTTAGGCTACAATATAGTCCCAGAAGGAGAAACAGCAGCCCTAGAGGAAGGATGCTTGATTGGTCATATTAATATATGTTTTATATATTCAAGGGCACATAATGTGGAGGAATAGTTAAAATTCAGTGTTTGCTAATGTTATTAAGCAAAGCATTATTGTAGCTTGTTCACCAGATCTCTCCATTTCCATAAAAGTTTTTGCAGGTAAAGATGGGTTGAAGTTTGTCACCAACTATTTACTCACTTGAGTAATAACTACACACTAAGTCAGAATTATGTGGAAAATGCTCAAAGTAACCGTGTAATGACAGTTTATGGCAAGTAATGTATGTCTAAAAGGCAACAAATTTTAAATCACAAATGCACCTCCAATTCCCTCTGAAGTGCTTGATTTTATTATTTTAGCTGCATATATCGTAGGGCTTTTCTTCTTATGTAGTGTAACAGTAGGAAGTAAAAAAGCTGCTCCAACAGGGTAACTGCTGACTATCAAACTGAGAAAAAGATATTGCTCAAGCCTCGTTATTGCTTACTTCATAATATTAGAAACTTATTATATTAGAAACTGTAGTTGTCTTTTGTTAAATTTTCCTCATAGTGGTCAGTACCTTTTGAACACATACATATCTATCTGTTTGGAAAAATGAATCTTTCTCTGTGTTCCAAAACCAGTAACATGGTTAAGGTTTAACTAAAAAACCCCCAAACCCCCTAAGAAACCCCACCAACAAAACAAACAACAAACAAACAAACAAAACCATACAACACAGAAGAAAAATATTTCTTGAGCACTAAAGGAACCAGGAAACTTTTGAACTTACATTATAAGCACGTCTATCTTTAAGAATGAGAGATGACATAAGAAATATATTTTTCTTTTATCAACACGAGCAAGTAGGTTTCTGCAGAAGGTTGCTTGAAAACTAACAGTGTCTAGTAGGAGCACACTCACAAATAGGTTCTCACACCAAAAAAATTGGAAGCTTTTTACAGAAGATGAAATTTATTCTGCTAATGGGAATTTATGCAAAGGCTCAGAAACCCCATTTTTATAGGACAGAGTAAGTCCTGGCTAAATAAAAGAATGAAATTTTTCAGGCTAAGTCTGAGTAAGGAAACAGTGTCACTTACTGAAAGAAATAAAGTGTTTTGCAGAGAACGGAATAATCAGAACACCTGAAAAATTGTATTACTTACAAGATTAAAAAAAATATTCCAACCAAATAGAACGTATTTTTATAAAGTACATTTTTTAAAATACTGTTAATATTTAGGAAATAGGGAAATATTAGGTATTTAGCTTTTTTTAGTGAAGTTTTTGTTATCTGTAATTTAAGACCTGTCATTGGTACAAGCTGAAGTTGTCATTGACATGGGAATTGAGATCTGGGGATCTTTACCTAAGGGAACAAATATGTTCTTAATTTTAAAGAGCTTAAAACAAGATCAGATTGAGCTCTAGATATTGTATAATGAAGAACAATTCATTTTATCAGACAGACTGATAGATCATTTTAATTCTTTCTTTTCCTAATCCTTTATTTCATCCATACTGTCTGGCCTATGACTGTGAGGAACTAATTCTAATTGTGCAATTTATTTTCAAGCTTCAGGCCTTAATATTTGTCACCCCATATCTGTATATCTGCATACCTGGCTTGAGTGTCCAGCTTAAAATATAGATTTGAAAATTGAAGAGGATCTGGCTCTTCCAGAAATTCTACATCAATCAGCTTTCTCACTGATAATTCCCCCTCTAAGAGATAACCAACCTTTGGAAAGTTGAGTTAATAGCTCATTGATAAAAATGATATTAAGTTAAAAAATAAAAATAAAAATACGACTTCCAAAATAAAACCAACCTAGTATGTTTGTTTCCTCTGCTGAGGTAAACAAATGTGGAAATACTTCTGCATTAACTTCTTTCTCGTAGTCCTCTGGAAATAGCACACTGTTGTGACAGTTTACAAAATCTGGATGTACACACCTGCCATTTTTACTTGCTTTACCAGCTTACTTCTGCTTGGAAATCAGCAAAAACCAGAACCATCTATTCCAACTATCATAAATTAGAAAATCCTAGGTTTATTGTATCCTAAATGGAGAAAAAATAAGAGAAATTTAATGCTGGTTTCAGTTCTTCCCTTGGGCTTGTTCTGGAAGAGGTCTAAGTGGCATCAGGAGAGCTAACCTCACAGTCTGAGAGCACTTGGTCCATACAAGTGGAAATACTGATGTGTATTGTGGCAAATATGAGGCAACAAATATATTGAACTAATTCTGAACCTAAAGACAGGGTCAAATTGCAAAATAAAAGTCTTGCAATGTGTCAAACGTACAAGAAAAAACAACAGAAATTGATCGGGGAGGGCATCACTTTCAATCTTTAGCTGTTCTGCTTGCTACTGAAATTATTGTATTTCTCCCTTGGTAACTGTAAAAATGCTCAGTAATGACAAAGAGGTGAAATGCTAATGTATAGCCATTATCATATATGCAAAAACTACTGAACACTATAGCAAATTGAAAAGCAAACTACTGTTCAGACAAAATTTCAAGGAAATTGGTGGTGGCTTTTTCTCTTAAACAGTGTCAGTTTTCATAGTCATTCTTTGATTCTTAAGCTTATACAGAGTTGGTTGAACTTTTTAGTGAAAAATGTTTCCCAAGAGTTTAGACCTATTTCCTCGGGCAGCGGAAGGAAGAAATCTTGTAGAAATTCATGGTTTGAATTCCAACATATTTGGTGTTGCTCTTGTTACTAATGCTAAAGAGTTCTGAGATTCCTTCAGGTACTGTAAACATGAAGGAAACAAAGTTTACTGCTTTGTGTGGTCCACTGAAAAAGTTCATAGTAGGAAAAAAACCTCAGCCAAATAGATAAGTGGGAGCTGGCTGAGAAGGATGACAGGTAATAGTGAAAACAGTGATGGCTGAGATAGATTTAGACATGCTTGAATGCTTTCCAAATGGTCAAGGCTTACTGCAGTTGCTTTAAGATTTCCTTCTTGACATGGGGTGATTCCCAAAGTGTCGGCATATCAAAGCAACCTATCTATTAGTGTTAATAGGAGTCTAAGAAATGATAATATGTAAACTTGAAATGTTTGACTATTTGTGTATTATGTTCTCAAATGTAGGACCAAGTTCAACCATACAATTTAAATACATCTTGAACGTGCTGCATGTCCCAAATACTTGCACAATTGATCCTATAGAATTATTCACATATATAACTACACATATAAATAGTTCTACTATCTCTGAAAAACTAATAAAATTTAATATAACGAATAATGGTTTGTCACGTTTCAGGAATGAGATACTAAGATGGCGTGAAGTACAAAGCTGAAGCGTAGAGAAAGACTGCTGTGATGCTCAATAACTTACAGTGGCAAACAGTTTAAATCGTACATCTGTGTATTTGAAGAGCAATCTGTGAAAATCAATGGAAACAGTTGCTTGACTGATTGACTGACTGATATTGTATACTTTGGCCTTTAAGTCTCAGTGAACGTTTACACACATTCATCATGTTGTTCATGGTTCATGCTTTTTGAGCACAGCTGTAGAACTAGGCTCCAAAAGAAGACTAAATTTGTATTTATTGTGTATTATTTACATGTCTCTTTTCATGGAAGCAACACTGTCTCTCATCTCTAATTTCACCCTTGTGGACTGGGCTCTCTCTTGGTTCAGGATCATAACTTAAGTTTGTAGCTATGGAATACCAGCCTCCTGCTCCAAAGCTGTTGTTTTCAGGAAGTTTATGAGTTTGAAATGGAAAGAAATTCTTCACTGAACATTTCCTGCCATGTCACCAGTTTTTCAGAAGCTTCAGCATTCATATTCTTTGACAGTAAGGAATATCCTCAAAAAGTGAACAGACTTTTTAAGAAAGACATATTTGCAAAATTGCTGTCTTCTTTTTCTTCTTGGTACTGCTACTTAAAATATCCAGGGGTAATTTGAGGTGTTTCAACTATAAATGTCTGCTTTACTTACAAAAGTCTTGTTAAAATTACTGTTAAGCTTATCAGATGTGTAGACAAAAGATGCCATACAGAGGAGATACAGATTCAAAATTTAATATTCAGATTTATGATTTACATGTAGATATTTCCAGGAGAAAATGGATATGTTACAGCTTGTCATGTGTAGTAGATTTAGTGTTGATGATATTGTTCCTCTGAAATGGTGTTATGCTTGATAACACAACAAAATTGAAATTGGAGCAGAAGGAGGCTAATGTTTGAGTCTCCAACTGAAAAGAAAGTGTCATGTAACCTGCAATGTCCTTTTCATTGCTCTTTTCATTTCCTGTGCTTCTGGACTTTTCTTCTAGCCTAAAAGCAAACTAAGCTACTCATAGTAATAGTTTCAAACTCAAAGGATTTTAGGCAGCAATCATGATACTTAATGGGGTTACTAAAATTTCAGCAATGTTGTTGGTTAGGGGTTTTTTTAGTCATGGACATATATTTTGTTGTTGGGTCAGGAGAAGACTGTGAGGCATGGAGCTACTGTTATTTGGAAAACCTCGAAGGAAGTGAAGCATATGAAATTAAGTAATGGAAAGTCACCTGATAAGCTGTTTTCTAGACTGGTACTGGAAAATGACTGCTGAATGGTATTTCTTAAGAAGTAATTGTTGTCCATATGTTAGTCTGTCTTTAAGCCTGAAAATAATTTTATTGGATTGTTTATTTATATGTGGTAAGACTCAGAGGTGTCATTGATTCGAGAACACAGTGAAGACAAACAGTAATTCTGGATAGTTTAGGTTAGTTGATATTTTTTCAAACAACACATATGTTACAGAAGTTTTTCTGTATAGTTCCTGGTGCCTTGACACCAGAGGGTTTTTTTCCCCAAAAATTAGCTATTAGGATACAAAGCCAGTGTACTGATTTTTTCCATCCAGTACATATTCTTTTTATAAACAAACTTGGTCATGTGCCTGTTGGCATATTACAGATGTAAATTTTATTAGAAAATATAGAAAAAAGTAATAAAATCTATGACTAGGCAATAATTATCAGAAAATTCCGTCCAAACAGATAAAATTTCAGGCAAGCTTTCTTTTTTTTTTTTTTTTTAAGAGGTTTTGATTATTCTAGGAAGCCCATATTGACTGATGTATGATGGTCCCCAATCATTTGAAAAAAGAAAGAAAAGCCTTTTCACTGACTGGTGGAGAATGGAAAGTTTTCCATACATGCTGATTTTTTTTATGTAACCTGATTCACAAGCGAAGAAATGAGAAGTTATAGGTAACCCAGGCAGATCTTGGCAGCAAGTGTCAGTCTTTTCCTAGAGTTGTATCATGCATTCACCCTCAGCAACACTGTTTTAAAATGTCACTCTGTGATGATGCCTTCAAATGCCGGTAAAGTGCCAGGACTTTTTAGTCTTTTTTAGGAAAATAAATTTATTGAGCACTACTGTAGGAGACTACTGGGTACTGAAAGCAGACAAAATCAGTGAGACAAGCAGGAAAGGGAGTGGATGCTGATGTAAGTTCCCAGTACAGACTTGATGGGTTAGATTTATAAAGCACAGACAGTGTCAGTGTCTCACCTCTGCTACCACTGCAGCAAGCAGTAGTTAATGAGGTAATTTCCTGTATTCTGGAAATGCAAAGCAGGATAGAAGCATTACTGTTAAATTTTCCTTAAGGCTCAGGCACCTGCTCCTGCTCTGTTTTCTGCATGGTGCTTACCAACAGCTCACATTATAGAAGCACCATTGTTTTGATGAATTGCTTGTTGTCCTGATAAGGGTGCATACAACTTCTATTTTGTGCGAGTAACAGAAAATAAGCAGTTTTTAAAATCCAATACATTTCTATTTTAAAAGATTTTGTAAATCAATTTAGCTATGTCAGAGAGTTTCGTTGGGAAATGTGAAAACAACTCTTTTACAGTGAGCTAAGCTTGCAAAGGGCAACATACTATTATTTTACAGTCCAGTACTTTCCATCTTCCATTTCTGAGATTTGCACTTCAGTTTGAATGACAAATATTTTTGCACATGATTGTTAGGTGCAGAAGAGTTCACCTTACATACAGATGTAGGGGTCCTGAGGGCATAAATAACCCTTGATGGCTCTGACCAGCCTCAACTTGGACATCCTCACGCTTCCTGGCTGAGGGCTTCATTTGAGCCTAGTCCTGGACTACCCGTCCCTATCTACGCCCTGTTGTAGGGATGTCTGCTTATACTCTTATTCCTGGATTATTGCCTGGATTTCCTGGCTTGATGTTGATGCTGACTTGGTGCCTTGCTTGTGCCTGATGATCACTGAGTTGTTGACATGACCCTGTGTTGTCACTACCCTGCCCTGCTTCCCTGCCTCTAGGACAGTGGCGCTGCACCCTGTAGGTGTACGTACTGCCCAGCAGGGACTGCAGCCTCTGGCTCGTCTCACCAGGATGCATCCCTGGTCTTGCTGCTGTCTTCATCCGATTAAATAAATGTATGGTGTTGCCAGAGGACCACCAAATCTTACCTTTTGGAGTAGTTCTGTTTCTGTACTGAAAAGCTATGCAGAGCTTTCTGGTGACTAGAAGGATGTAGCTTCAAATAGACACTGCTGTTGCTTGAACCCTTGATGCTAGGCATTAGCAGTGTGAGGCTTATGACAAGCAGCCAAGAAGTTCTCGCCCTGTGCAGTATTTTGAAAACCTGTTTAACAGAGCTTCCTGTATAAGATTCTCTGCAAGAATATGGATTTTGCATGTTTTCNGTTAATCAACAGAATAGAGGACCTAAAGGGGAAGAGGAACTTGCTCGGTAATTTTTATTTTAATGTCTTGAGGAAATGGCCGTTGTTACTTTCTATAGTTCCTGTGGAAGGCCAGCTTCACTCTGGCATATTCCCTATACAAACAATGTTTCATTACTTATGAAGGGTAGTATCAGACCAACCTGTGAAGGACCTCTCTGATTAGTTTTATCTCTGGTACTGCAGAACTGGACTGGGTATTTTGCCTGGTTTTATTCTATTTCAAACTTTAAATCTAATTTCTTATGTTCTAAATTCTCCTTCTTTCTTTCTATATGTCAATCAGTGACAATTCAGGTTGTGGCTTTCCTGGTGTATTAACTAGCACTTTCAACATTTTGACTCGTTTTGTTTTCTTTCTGTCCTTCTGCTTATGTTTGTGTTATTGGTTAGGAGATTGCAGGTGTTGACAGAATCATTGTATCCATGTCTGGTTCATGTTGGAAGGGACCTCTGGACTTCATCTGGTCAAACCTCCCTACCCAGGCAGGGCCACCTAGAGCCCAGGACAAAACTATGTCTGAATCACTTTTGAGTATCTGCAGAGATAGTCACTCCACAACCTGTGTGAGCAGCCTGTTCCAGTTCAATGTTGTTACCTGTTTTAAAAGCAAATTAAAACTGCACAAATGTTCATGTTTCTTTCTGTACAGCACTAGTGAAAATAAGACATGGTCAGGTACTGGTTCTCTTAGTGGCTTAGATTTGCCACATTGTTCCTTGTGTCTTCCAGTCCATTTTCAGGCTATATTAGGCTTTTCTCACCACAGCGCATGTACATTAAACTATCTTTACAAGTACTCTGAGGCAAAGAATTGTATTTGTTCCTACTGCCCAAATATATTTCATATTCAGGCAGTGCTGCATGAATGGATGGACTCCTTCTACATTTGCTATTTATATTTCCTCTTTACTACATTAATACTTTTATCAAATGTGGGTTTTGTTGTGGTTTTCTTTTATATATATTGTACCTAAACAATTTCATTTTTCTTCTAGATTGGACAAGTTGCTGGAGCAGCACTCTGAGGAATGGTAAACATGCATTTTCCTTTCAAGCAGGTACGGTTTCAAACACTTGCTTCTAAAAACTTTTGCCTTTGTGAACTAGACAGTCTTATTGTTCCAACTGCAAAAGATAAGGTTACTGCTGAGAGTGCAGTATTTCCTAATTTCCAGGCTTTTAAAAGAGGATTGGGTTGTTCTACTTCAATATACATGTCTGTCACAATCTCCTTATTCCTTCTCATTTCTCTTTACGGAATTCATCAGGTATCCAGACAAGTTCTAATATTTCTGGAAGTCTAAAGTTGAAATGCAGGATACTAACATTTCAGAGGTAAAAAGACAACTCAAATATTTGGAAGAACAAAAATAGGCCACTTCCCTCCCTGGTATATTATAAGCAACTGTGGAATTCTAAATTATTTGTCAGTGTTCTTCTGCTCTTAGGAATGCTATTCGCTTTACTATTTTCTGAGTAACCTGTAAGAGCAGAGGAATTTCCTTCAGCTGGGAGCAAGCAACTAATCAATTTGATGAACTAGTAATAGCTGTGTCATAATTTATGCTATAACATTTAGCTGAAGACAAGCACTAAAAATTTTATTTTGCAAAATGGCCGTTAAAGAGAAAACCAAAACATATAACAATAGTGTTTCCCACTGAATGTCGACACAAAATTGCATTATGGAGATAATAACATCGAAAACAACCTATTCTACTGACTCTCTTTCAACCTCAGCAACGAATAAGTACTTTCTAGTTTTAAGATATCAGTCTTATTGTTTTAAAGAAAATAAAATATTTTAACGAGTCTTTTTCTCTCATACAGTTATGAAGCCTCCAGGAGAAGCAAAAGACAGATATATTTATATCAAGTTATGTTTATACTGTTATGGAGATGGACATGTTTTGATCAGTGTGCCATAATGGCTTAAAAAATGACACATTCTACATGGGCAAATCCTATCTATATATTTCTTATATGTTAGGAAGTACACAGAGAACAATGTCTCAAAACATCTTCCAATGCAGCATCAAGAAGACTGAGAAATTCTGCAGGAAGAAGGGAAGAGTCAACCCTTAACAGTGGTAGACTTGCTGTTGATCTAATGAGCATAATCGCATCTGAATGTGTTTCCTGCATGTTCAGGGCATTGAGTTTGTAACTGTGTGTTTGAAATCAACGTCTCTGTTGGCCTTTTTTGCTGCAAGGGTGCTTTGCTGGCTCCTGGTCCACTTGGTGCCCACCAAGAGTCTCGGGTCCTTTTCTACAAACCTGCTTTCCAGACAGTTGGCTTCTAGCATGTCCTGGTGGCTGGCGTTATTCGTCAGCAGGTGCAAGACTTTGCACTTCTCATAGTTGATCTTTATGAGGTTCCTGTCAGTCCATTTCTCCAGCCTGTCCAAAACTTGCTGAGGGTACGTGTTGCCCCACCATTCAGATTATTAATGAACATGTTGAGCAAGATCAGGCTCAATATTGACCTATGAGGTACACTGCTAGTTACTGTCCTCCAACTACTCTTTGTACCACTGATCAGCACCCCTTGACCCAGACATTCAGTCAGTTTCCAGTTTTTTACCTCACTGCTCATCCAGCCCATGCTTCATCAGCTTTTTTTTATTGTCAGTATGTTATGGGAGACAGTGTCAAAAGCCTTATCAAAGTCAAGGAAGACAATACCCACAGCTCTGCCCTCATTTACCATGTTTAAATTCACCCTAAGTGGCTACTCTTATTAACTAGAGGCTAGACCTTACTTTTGTAGTTCACTCAGTTGGGATATAATGTTAGGATTGAAAGCCCATGTGATTCATGCTGATTAAATACATGTCTGTCTGTTGGAAGAACTGCTGAATATGTTTTGAACAGCATAAGGTCTCTGGCTTATATTGATAGCCAGCCATATGTAGTACCTAGCAACAGAAATACATCCCATGAGTATCTCTAACCTATCTGGAGCCCTCTCTGTATTTTAAGCTTTCATGGCATCCTGCAGTTATGAATTCCACAGTTTCATTTCAGTTTAATTTCATATTTGATCTACGCTTTCTGCCTAATAGTTTCCTAGTATGATCTTGAGTTATCTAGTTATGACATATAAAGAATAATCTCTCTTTTTGCCTTTTCTATGTCAGTAGTAATTTTACAGATATTTTCCTGTAAAAACATCGTATTATTTTTCTTAGATGAAGTCTATTTAGTTTCCTGTCATGTAAAATACCCTAGAATTATGTTCATCCTCTAGTATACACTCTTTGCAATAGTTTGACTAGACTGTTATGAAATATTCCAGTATGGAAACTGTGTGGGTTCAAAAGATGACAACCATTTCTTGTAGGTTGTTCTCAATTCCTTCTGGAATGACCCCCAACATCCAGTTACTATCTGAACTGCTGGTTGAATATTTTCTTGGCATTTTCAGAGAACTATCCACAATAGTTCTCATAGTTTTTTCTTAGCAACAATGGTTGATGTGGAATCCTCAGCATCCATTAATAGAGATACGGTTTTTGCTACTTGTATTATTTCTCATTTTCCCATTGAATTTCAGCTGCCATTCTATCACTTGGTCACTGAGTTCTGCTAAACAGAAGACAACAACAACAACAACAAA
>WEIS01001933.1:0-11608 GCA_013389965.1 Todus mexicanus | reverse complement strand
AGGGGGCTGGGGACAGACTGGAGGGGCCGCCGCCTGCCAGCCCGGCTCAACGCGGTGCCGCCCGGCGCTGTTTGTGCTGGAGCTGCCGCCTGGTTTCTGCTGGAGGTGTCACCTCCACCCCCAGCCCTGCCCTGCCCTGCCCTGCGCTGGGGGTGCGCTGAGCGGGGCTCAGCATCTTTCCTGCCGCCCTGAGCTAGGGGTGGGATCGGGGGCGAAGCGGGAGCGCCCCGTTTGCTGTGGCGCTGTGGCGAGCGTCGCTCCCGCTCCGCGGCTGCTGCTGCCGAGCAGATGGAAGGTCCTTTGTGGTGACCGGCTTCCTGCTGCCCGCAGCAGCCGCCGCCTCCTCCTGCTGCTGCTGCGCCGCTCTGGGGGGGAAGCGGGGGCAGGGGACAGTGAGGGGACAGCACCGAGCCCCCGGGTCGGCGTTCCCGCGGTTCAGGGGTTCACACTTCGTCCTTCTCCCCCAGTCCTGTGCGCTGAGCGGGTGGTCAGGATCACGAAGACCTACCATGACATCGATGCTGTCACCAACCTGCTGGATGAGGTACGCTGGCGCCCGCCCCAGCGGGTGGGACCCGGGGGACCCAGGGGTGGGCGAGGGCTGGGGAAGAGGAGGCTGACACAGACCTGCCCCCTGCAGAAAGAGCGGGACCTGGAGCTGGCGGCACGCATCGGGCAGTCCCTGCTGAAGCAGAACCGGAGCCTGACCGAGCGCAACGAGCTCCTGGAGGAGCAGCTGGAGTTGGCCAAAGAGGAGGTAACAGGTCCTGGGTACAGGGTCTGGCCTCGGCCCCCTGCGTGCCCGGCCCAGCCCTGCCAGGTGGCCGTGCTCACCTCAGCCGTGCCCTGATGCCCCTTCCCCTCCCAGATAGCGCAGCTGCGCCACGAGGTCTCCATGCGGGATGATCTGCTCCACTTCTACACCACCACGACGGAGGAGAGCGAGCCCCCCTCCACCACCTCTGCACCGTGAGTCGGGGGTCCCTGTTCTGCAGCTCTCCCAGGCCAGGGCCGCTCCTGGGGTGCTGGGCAGGAGCCGTCCCCATCCCTGGGGTAACACCGGGGCCGGTGCTCCCCCGCAGCTGGGATGGCTGCCTGGGACCTGGGAGGGTGGGCAGGAGGCTGGGTGGACGGCTCCATCCTGCGCACGCTGCGGGTGCTCAGCACCCTCCCCGCTGTTCCCAGGCTGCCCCGGCACGACTCCTCGCTGTCCCTGCAGCAGTACTTCCAGTACGACAACTTGCAGCAGAAACTCAAGAGCTTGGAGGAGGAGAACCAGAAGCTCCGCATGGAGGTGAGCGGGGCCGGCTGGTGGGGTGCCCCCCTCTGTGCCCGGGGGCTGAGCTGGCCCCGGCGACGCTGCAGCTCCTGCCCATCGCGCTCAGCCCCTCCGACCATCTCCCCTAGGCCACCACCATCGCCACCAAGACCTGCCAGTACGAGGAGCAGGAGCAGCAGCTGATGATCGACTGCGTGGAGCAGTTCTGTACGTGGGGCCGGGTCCTCCGCGGCCTTGGGCTGGGGGGAGTCACCGCACGGGCTGGGGCTGGGGGGCCGTGCCCGGCGCTGACACCCCCGCGCCCCTCGCAGCCGAAGCCAGCCAGCAAGTGGCTCTGCTCTCGGACGAGCTGAGCCGCAAGGCGGACGAGGCGGCGAGGCAGCAGGAGGAGATCCGGCAGCTCCTGGCGCAGGTGGTGGATCTGCAGCAGAAATGTCGCTCGGTGAGTGAGCCCTGCCCGCGTCGGGGGCCGCGGGGGGCGCGGGGCGCAGCGCTCTGACCTGCCCCTGGCCCTGCCCCGCAGTACGGCTCGGAGGTGGAGGAGCTCCAGCAGCACTTGGCCGCGGCCAAGGAGGTGCAGCAGCAGCTGCGGATGGAGGTGAGCTCAGGGGGGCTCGGCCACGGGCTGGGGGGACCGGGGGGTCCATCCCCGGGGCCGCGCCTGAGCCCTGCCCCCGCCCCCAGCTGCGGGAGCTGCAGGAGCGCAACGCGGAGTGCGGGGCGATGCTGCAGGAGGCCCGGCAGGAGCTGAGGAGCCTTCGCAGCCGCTGCCTGCCCAGCAGCACCGTCAGTCGCTACGGCGCCTCCAGCCTCCTGCCCGTGGTGAGTTGGGGGGTCCAGCGGAGGGGTTGGGGGCCTCCACTCTCCTCTTTGCTCACGCCGGCTCCCCCGTGTCCCCAGGACTCGCTGGCGGCCGAGATCAAGGGAACGATGAGGAAGAGGACAGACAGCTCCTCCTCGGACTACAAGTGAGCGCTGGGCCAGGAGATGCGGGTCACGGGGGGGATGGCTCGAGGGTCCCATCCCGTCTGTGAAACGGAGAGAACGGGTCGGAAAAGCTGATTGGTTTTTTTCCTGTTTCCCATCCCCAGGAGCTACATGCGCGTCTTCGAGACGGTGAAGGCAGTGAACCAGGCGGCCAAGGCCAGGTCTTGCTCCGAGTCTCCGCAGAGCGTGCCGGGCTCCAAGCCGTTGTCAGCGGCCCCCTCGGAGGGGACCAGCACCCCCAGGACCCCCCGCACCGGCCCCGAGGGTGCCCCGTGAGTGTCGCGCAGGGGCTGGGCTGGGGCGACGTGCAGATCCCCCCGGAGCGCGGGGCGGTGCCGGGGGCATCAGGCGTGGCCGGAGCCTGACGCCGGCTGGGGTCCAGCACGGGGGGGGTGTGGGGACCGTGACCCCAGCACCCTGACGCTGCGACCTCGGCAGGAGCGAGGGGGCTGCAGAGGAGCCTCGAGCAGCCCCGGGCCGGCAGGACCTGGAGGCGGCGGTGCAGCGGCTGTCGCTGCGGCAGCAGAGCCATGCCTCCCACGAGCGCTCCTTCTTCGAGGCCGAGCGGGAGCGCAAACTCTGGAGGCTGAGGGACGGGGAGGGCTCCAGCGGCCTCCTCAGCCCCAACGACAGCGTCGTCTCCACCGGCACCAACTGCTCGGAGCTCACCACCGGCTCCGGCTTCTCCCTCACCTACCTGCCCGACAAGCTGCAGATCGTGAAGCCCCTGGAAGGTGAGGGGTGGACGGGGCGTCCGCAGGGTGCGATGCTGGCAGGGTCCTGCGCCGCCCGCTGAGCTCCCCCCGGCTCTGTCCCCTCCAGGCTCGGTGACTCTCCACCACTGGCAGCAGCTGGCGCGGCCCAACCTGGGCGGGATCCTCGTGCCCCGTCCTGGGGTGCTCACCAAAGACTTCAAGCAGCTGGACACAGACCTGGAGGAGGTCTACAGCCTCAACGACCTGGAGGAGGACGACGTGGACGCCAGCTCCTTCCAGCTGCTCCCTACCTCAACGCCGGCCAAAGCCAAGGAGCGCCCCGGGGGTGAGCGTGGGGCGAGGGGGCGGAGGGGACGTGGCCCCCAGGACGCCCCTGCCCTCCTGCCCAGGCTGCTGCTTGTCCCTGCCACCCGTCCATCCCTGTGGGGCTGCTCCAGCTGCAGCTGCACGAGGGTTGTTCTTGGGGCGAGCCCTTGCTGGCCCCCTCAGCACCCACCCCCTGCCGCCCGGGCCCGTGGAAGGGACGGGTCTGAGAGAGGCACCAGCTCCTGTTCTGCTTGTGCCCCCTCCTTTTAGCCAGCGCCGGACCCCAGCGCGGCTGGACAGCTGGACATGTGCCCCTTGCGTGCAGCTTCCCGCAGCTCCCAGCCCGGCTTTGGCTCTGCCCCCTGCCCAGAGTCCTGCTGTCTCTGCCTCTGTCGTGCCCCCCCCTCCCCATTAACCCAGCGTCTCCTGTCCCTTCCAGTGTTCCTCTCTGTTAACAACCTCCCCCAGACCCCGTCTACCTTCACCATCACCACCTGCCACATCCTCCACCCCACCACTGAGAGCACCAGGGGGACTCCCAGGTAAGGCGCGTGGCCCCCCCACCGCCTGCGCCGCTGCTCCCCGTCCTGCGTCCCCCCTCGCTCCTCTCCTCCCCTCCTCACCCTGGCTCTGTGCAGCTCAAGGAAAAGCAGCCCCTGGTGCTCGGAGAGAGGCCTGGCACTTGCAGTGTCCCTGGATCGTGTGCCCAGGGCTGGAACCAGCCCCCCCCTTGGCCCCTGCACTGCAGCACCTGAGGGGAAGAGGACGAGGAACCTTCCTGGGCTTTGCTCCTGGCACTGGGGGAATCTCCTGCCCTGGAGCTGGACGTGACTTTCCTCCTCCCCGCGCTTGTGCCTCAGCGGGACCTTTCCCTGGGCTGCCCCTTAATTAGCGAACGCTGCTGCTCAGCCCTAATGAGCCCCCGCGAGGCCTGCGGGGCCTCGGTGTGAGCTGGAGTTCACTGGGCACTGTTAAACAAGCCCCTGCACGGCTGGAAAATGCTTGTGGAGCAGCGGCCACGTCCCGGCCCCTCCTGGCAGCCTGGAGCCCCCCCAGCCCCGAGCCGGGAGCAGGGGGCGCGGGGCGCAGCCTCCAGGCTCCTTGTCGTGATGACTGAGTGTGTGTGGAGGAGGAAAGGGGGCCCTGCTCTGCCTGAGGCCCCCCTGAGCCCTGCAGCAGCAGCTCCCAGGACGGGTCCGCTCTAACCCGCGCTCTGCTCTCTCTTCCCCCCAGTCTGTCTAACGCCGTCGTGCCTTCTTGTGGGCCCCTTGAGGGGCTGAGCCTCGGCCGCCCTGCGCTGGAACCACCTTCCCCTGTGCTGGCGCCTGGACCCGGCCCCCCCAGCATCCCCACGGGACTCGTCAGGCTCTTGCTGGTGCGGGGCATCTCTGCCTCGCTGCCAGGGGCTGGCTCACGCTGGGCACCCCCGCTCCCCTCCCCGCGCCCCCGGCACGCCGACACCCGGCCCTTCCCTGCGCCCGGCCGGCACGAGGCCTCCGCGCCCAGGAGCAGCATCTTCAGCGTGAACCTGGTGGAGAAGCTGCGGCGCCTGGGGCTGGACAAGGTGGTGGCCAGAGGGGAGATGTCATCCTATGCCCAGGGTCAGCACCAGGGAGCTCGAGATGCCCCGACGTGACCGTGATGCAGGAGCCCAGGGCTCAGGACCAGAACCATCCTCTTCGTCACCCCCTCCGTGGGGAAACGGAGGCAGGACCGGCCTTCGGCCTCAGCGGGACCCGGCAGCAGGCCCAGCACCAGCTCAGGGGGCTTTGCTCCGGCTGCGAGGACACGACCCTGGGGAGCTGCAGGGTCCCAGCGTGGCACTGCCCCGGTCCCGTGGGCGGGGCCTTGCGCCCCACCCTGGCGCCGCTTGGGGCTATGGACCCGTCCCAGGAGCCGCTTGCTGGCAATAAAAACTGTTCCTGTTTGTGCTGAGCCTGTCCCAGGGGCAGCTCGGCCCTTCAGGGCTCTCGGGGCTGCAGGAGCGACAGGCGATGCTCAGTCTTGGGCTCAGGACCTGCCTGTGCCAGGATGAAACCTCCCCTGATCTGGGCTGACTTCAAGGGAACGGTGTTTTTAAACCCTTTCCTACCCCCCAGTAGCAGTAGCAGCAGCAGCAGCACCCCCGGCCTGGGGGCCACGGGTGGCGGGTGATTCTCGGGGTGTAGCTGTTGCTCCCGTCACCGTGTCCCGCACCCCAGGCTGTGCCCTGTCCCCTGTCAAATAAACGTGAAGTCACAGAGCAGCTCCCGTGTGCCGTGTCTGCCGCCGCAGGACGTGTCTGGCACAGTTGGATCTCTGCCCAGCAAACCCCCCCCTCCCTGACCCCCCCCCAGCTCTTCCCAGCAAAGCCGTGAGCAACGGTGCCCATAGAGCCAAAGCTTTATTGCAGGGAGGACGCGCACCGAGCGCGCTGGTGCTCAGCCCGGCGGCTACGCGGCATCAGCCGAGAGCTCGGCGCTGCGGCGGCCGAAGTCCATCCAGTCGGGGTAGTAGTGGTCGTGCAGGGCCTCGGTCCCCTCGTCCCCATAGCCCTTGTGGTCACTCAGCTCTGCTGGGGCAAGGGCAGGAGGTTAGAGCTGCCCCAGACTGGCACGGGGGGGCTGGGCTGTGCCCTGCCGAGCCCCCGGGGGCTGCCCACCCTGCGCCACCCGGTACCTGCGAAGACGTGGGGCAGGAACTGGGAGATGAGGTGATTCTGCTCCTGGGACAGGGACTCGGGCCAGTCCCGCTGGACCCGCCTGGCGGGGAGCTGGTGGGGGTGCCCCGCAGCGCCTGGTGCCTCCGCCGCCGGCCGGCACAGGCAGGTGGTGGCCACCGTGGCGAGGATGAGGCTGATGCACATCTTCACCTTCATGGCTGCGAGAGACTGAGCAGGGATGGGGAACAGGGGGGCTGCGGACACCGAACTGGGCACATGCTCAGCCTGTGGCCGGGGCGGGGAGCAGGGAGATGGTTCCAGGGCAGAGCTGGTCCCCAAGTCCCCTCTGTCCCTCCCAAGTCTCCTCTGTCCCTCTTGTCTGGTCCCCGTGTCTTCTCCATCCCTCTCTCCCAGCTGCTCCCCAAGACCCTGGAATCACAGGCTCAGGTTGGAAGGGTTCTACAGGGATCACCAGCTCCAGGAACCCCTAAAGCGAAACCACATCATGACTAAGAGACCGTCCAGATGCTCCTCGACCAGGCGAGTGCAGAGTGCTCATCCCCTGGGCATGGCTGATGCCCAAGTCCCCTCTGTCCTTCCTGACTGGTCCCCAACTCTGTCTTGCCCATCCTTCTCTCCCAGTCGGTCCTGCAGCCCCTGGGACTCACCTGCTCCGGGCTCGGTGGGCGGCTGTCGGTGGCTGTCGGTGGCCGTTGGTGGCTCAGGGGTGACGGGTGGCTCAGCCCAGGGCAGCCCCGGCTTTTAAAGGCGCTGCCGCAGGTGCCCCTCCCCGGGGCGGCTCCGCACGTGTGTGCACAGACACACAGACACACACGGACACACGGCTGGAGACTGCATGAGGCCCTTGGCCACGACCGTCCGGAGATGCACACGAGCTCACGGCTGCGTTATCTCCCCACACCGCTCACATTCGTGTGTTTCGTGTGTACACACACAGCTCAACGTATGTGTACGGACACAAACACAGGCGTGGGTAGCGGGGGATGCAGACACGTGTATGAGACACACACACAAATACAGACAAATGTACGTGCAGAGCTTGACAGAGCTAGATCCACATAGGGACACAGACAGAGCTGTCCATATACAGATATAGAAGCACATACAGAGCTGCAGGTACCTGTACACATCGATACGGTCATATATAGTTATATATGAACACATGTCAGTGTAAATGAAGCAGAGCTGGAGGGTCCCTGGCCTTGGGTGTGTGTAGGTGCATAGAAAGGCAGAGCTGGTCAGCCAGCTGAACGTGCACGCACAGCTGCACACCCACATACACCTGGACAGAGAAATACATACAGAGTCCTATAGATATAAACACACAGACATGCAGGTTTTTATGCATGTAGAGATATATAGATATAGATATAGATAGTATAGAGATACATAGAGAGATATAGAGATAAATATATAGATATAGAGAGATATAAAGATGATAGAGATAGAAATATATAGAGAGATACAGATACATAGACATAGATATAGACAGATATAGAGATAAAGAGCTATAGATTATAGAGATATAGATAGAGATATAGATGATATATAGAGATATAGCTATAGATACAGATATAGGTATAGGTATAGATAGAAATAGAAACAGAAATAGAGATACATATAGAGAGATTATAGATACAGAGATATAAAATATATAGCTAGATACAGCGAGATATGGCTATATAGATATAGAGATAGCTATATAGACAGATATATAGCTATATCGACAGAGAGATAGAGATATAGTTTTAGTTAGCTACATGCATATAGAAGTGGCTAAAAGATATCGTTGTAGCGGCAGATGTATATACAGATGTGTATACCTATCTATAAATCTATATATCGATGTCAGCTATATCATCCATACCTATATTTGTATCACCTATATCTACACCTATCGCTGGCTACAGGTGTAGTAGCAGATAAATTACAAGCTGCCTTCTCTGTTACAGCACAGAACATACAGCACTGGTACAGTTACATAATATGGGTAATATCCATAATATATAACTACAACAGGTAATACAGGGTGTCTTATGCACTG
Organism: Todus mexicanus; assembly: GCA_013389965.1. NCBI lineage: Eukaryota > Metazoa > Chordata > Aves > Coraciiformes > Todidae > Todus > Todus mexicanus. The sequence continues at coordinate 3,614 of WEIS01001933.1, read as the reverse complement.
AAGCACATACCTGTGTTCACATCCACACAGCTGGCTCCTGATGTATAGACAGAAATACACGTCTATGTTTATATGGGTGGAGACTATCGGCTTTCTCTGTGTATGATGTGTGGAGCCTGTAAGGGGCTGTGTATATAGGTACACGCACACATATAGATCTGTCACTGTGTGTGTCTGTGTCTGTGTGTCTGTGTGTATGTGCATATAGCAATGTAGATACATTGAGCTCTGTATAAATATATATGTCTGTATACACACACACACACACACACACACACACACACAAACACACACACACACACACACATCTGCCCCCATTGGGGCCAGATGCCTCATATAATCTCCATCCACATAAAAACATATATATTTGCACATTTGTGTCTCTATCTAGATGTATTTACGTCTACTGAGGTAAATACCTAAGCTATATGATACGAATAATACATATAGATACATATAGATGCACAGATATATATATATAGAGAGAGAGAGAGATATATATACACACATAGAGATATATACCTATATAGCAAGTATATACATCTATAGATATAAATGTAGATACACAGATATGTGTCTACATATACACATATATCTTTCTGCATGCCTACATCTATATTTTTTTGTATGCATATATATAGAGAGAGAGAGTACACATACATGTATAAAGATGTACATATATATGTGTGTGTGTGTATCGACATGTATGTTGAAACCAACCGATTATCTGTGGGGTCACTGGGCTCAGCAGGATGGATGTAACACGTATGTAACACGTATATATGTTACGCATGTATGTTATGTAAGCCATGCATGTACGTCTGCATGCGGAGACCCTTTTTTTTCACCCCATTATAACCATTCCGGTGCCAGATGCCCCTCCAGCGTCACGGGGCGCCCACAGCATCTTCAGTATCGACAGTTCCTCTGGCCCGTGTTTACCCTCCTCCCGTTGTGTTTGTACAGCCCGTCCATCCTACATCGACACCCCCGGTGTGTGACGCTCCGCGGGGCAGCGCCCGCCTGTGCTCCCCGGCGCTCGCGGGACGGTGTCGATGCTCCTCAAACATCCCCCAAACTAATGGGCTTTGAATGGCATCGATCGCGGGGCTCTGCCGAGCCTTTGGCGCGAGGAGCAAACAAATTGTTCTGCAATTTCTGCCTTTTAATGGAGCGATCGGGGCTAAATGAGCCGTCAGGGTGACGGGGACGCAGCGCCCGCTTCCTCCAGCGCCACGGACTCGGCTGCCCCTTGACGCAGGTTCAGAGCCCCGTCCCTTCGCCCAGCCCGGCCGCGCCGCACCACGAGGGGATGAGAGCCGGGCGAGGCCGAGCAGGAGCACCCTCGGCTGTGCTCCTTGGCTCTGGCTGTGCCGGGCCGTGCCGCTGCCCCAGTGCGAGCACCAGCCCCAGCCCCAGCCCCAGCCCTGCCCGCAGCCACTCTCCGTGCCCCGGGCCGGGCTGGAGGTCACCACAGCCTCCACGCTCGCGCAGGTGCTTTGCGCAATCGCGGCAATTTGATTTCCCCAGAGCAAAGTCTCCCAGGGAGGCCACCGGCAGCAAAGTGAACTGAGGGCTCTGCTGCGGCGCGTGGAACGGGGCTGGAGAACGGGATCGCTGCAGGCGAGGGAACAGACCCGACCCTGTTCTTAGAAAGCGCTGGAAGAGGCGGCTCCAGCAGCTCCCGGTGCTTCCAACATGGTGCAGGTTGTGTGAGACCCCCCTGGAACACGCCAGAGCTTCCAAGGAGGCAGATCGAGCTTTTTGTCCCTTTGGGGCAGATTTTAGCGCACTTCCCGCACGCAGCAGACACCCACCAGCCCCAGGGTGGCTCTGCAAGGGCACCTGTGACCTGGGGCGACTTTGCTCTCGCTTGTTGGGTGCGCAGAGAGGGAAAAGCCGCTGAGCCTGTGCCTGGTCTGCAGCAGAGGCCCCCCTGCAGCCGCTGGTCTCTGCGGAAGCACAAATGCTGACATGGGACCAGCCCCACGGGGCTCAGGGCACAACAAGCTCAAGATCCAGTCCTGCTGGGACAGCACCACAAGCACCGAGCCGCCGTCGCTGCCTCCGAGGCTGCAGAAAGGAACTGAATCCACCCAGGAAATGCTTTCGAAATCCCGTTTTTATTTAAATAAGACTTTAAATACTTTACACAGAACATTAAAAACGAAACCAAAGTGCTGTTCCTTCCCAGGGCACCAGGGCAGCCTCACCAGTCACACATCAGCTCAGTGTGTCTACCTACAGGGACGTTCCTTACCCCAGTCCGAGATCCATCCTTCATCAGAAGCTGAACCCCGGGCCGCGGTTCTGCGCAGTGCACCGGCCCCGGTGCCCAGGGCTCGCCAGGGCCAGCACCAGCCAGGCCTCAGCTGCCGCCATCCAGCCTCGAAGCTCCTCTCGGGTCACTGCTCTGCTCTGAAGCCAGACTTCCCCAAATCCCTCCTCCCCGCGCCACATCCCAGCTCACGCCGGGGCCCGCGGGAGGCAGGGTTGGAGTTACCGTCCACCGGAACGAAAGTGCAGCTGGAGCCAGGAGCGATCCGGGCAGTCCCTGGGCGGACAGGCCGAGTCCCTTGGCTTAGCTTGAGCATCTGGTTAAGTTTTGGCTCGAGGCTGGACGGTGCCTGCCGCCCGATTTACCTCTGCGAAATGAGGGACAGCAAGACGGGATAGCATGGGCTCGTGTCAGTTTATTACATCACGGAATTACACTAGTCCAGACTGAACAGTGGACCCAAGATTGTTACATTACACAAACCGGCTGGTTTTAAACTTATGACAAGGGACAGGTGGGAGTTTCATGGTATAAGGAAAATCTTCTTGCATAAAGCTTCAGTGACCCACAGGCACTTAAAACCCATGGACTTTCAGCTGGTCGTCTTTAGCCAGTCCAATCTGCAAGAGAGAAAAGGGGAAACTGGAGCGGATTGAGGAGGAGAGGCCCCCCGGGCGCATCCGCTGCGGAGCCATCAGGTTCCTTCGACTGCAGCGGCAGCACCTTGCAGGCTGGCACTTCCTGCAAGCGAGGATCTGAAGAACACAGCGAGCTTCCCCCATCAGCCTGCTCCTCTACAGCTGAGCACACCAGCGCCCGAGCAAACCCGCGCCCACGCCGCTACCGCGACTCGCGCTCAGCCCAACGAAGACCTCCTACCTCCACGAGGAACTGGCATATGTTCTTGCGCTGGTCGCCCTGCAGCTGGATCACTTCTCCATACTCCGGGTGCTCGATTACAGTTCCATTGCAGGCAAATTTCTGCCAGGACGACAAAAGCCTCCTCAGCGCCGCGCGAACCCCCTTCCGAGGCCCTCGCGGCGCCGCCACCGCCCAGCACGCACCTTTTTGAAGGCCTTCACCAGTTTCTTTTTATCGTAGTCATCCGCGATGCCCTGGACTGTGGTGAGGGTCTTCCTGCCGTTGCGCTGCTGGATCCTTATATGGATGTAGTCCTCAGTGCCGGCAGGGAGCAGGTCATCACCCTTACTTGCATCAGCAAAGGGGTCTGCGGAGACAGCCGCTCAGACCCGCCCCTCGCCCGCCGTCCCGCGCCGCCATTGGCTGCCCCACCTGCCCATCACCCCGCTCCGTGCTGCCGTTGGACTCCGCGCCC